>APFE031625332.1:0-27966 GCA_000404065.3 Pinus taeda | reverse complement strand
AAACGATGCACATGAATCAAATGTTTAAGTGTTGAATTGCTAAGCCCTTGTGTTTTGACATAATAATAATACAATAAAAAACCAAGCACAAATTGAGAAGAAGGCATGTAAAGGAAAGAAAAATACACGTGATTCATTCTAAAAGACAAATCAAGATATCATAATTTTTTGGACTTCCAAGAATTATTTATAAGATAATACAACTTTCAACAAATTCTCATAATTTCATGAGACAACACAAGTTATTTTTATTTTTTTAAATTAGTGGTAAATACAATTTTTTTTTACAACAATGGTTTATGATTAAAAAAATTTACTTTGAGTTGATAGGATTTATTGGCATATACCATGCAATGGGTTTTTGAAAGTTCAATGACGACCTACTTACTAGCATAAATATATAAATTAGATTGTATGTAAACGTAAGGCATCCTTTAGCCCTCAAGAGAAACCTATAAAGATTGTTGTGTGTTTTATAATTAGTATCCTGTTGCAGATACAGATATCATCCAATCGTCTATGCTAGGGACATCCACCAAGAGCCCATGCTTTTCCCAAACCATCTACATCCTATATGCTCTACCAACCTTAGCCTAATTATTCCCAACAAAAAGAAAGGGTTTGCCCTCAGATTTCACTAGCCTGATTTTAGAGCTCTGGTTTCCACCCATAAAAGTTGAAACAATTCTCTCTAAAACATAACCTCCAAATTGAAATTACTCTATTGGAGGAAATGAATTTACACGATAAAAGGGGAAGCTTGAGTTTTACCAATCTAGGAATTATATGCACATATGAGGGATGATAAGCTCTAGGGATAAGCGATCACTAGTACAAAATGAGAGATTAGTGACTATGCGATGAAAAAAGTTAGTCACCACAATTATTTCAAGGGAATTACCACTAAATTTGAGCAATTTTAAGTGACTCAACTAAAAAAGACTAATTTAGTTTAGCGATAAAATATACGGCTAGAAAATAAGTGACCCAACTAAAAATGACTATCTTAAATGACTAATTCATTTCATCATTAAAATAGATGACTAGATAATAAGTGACAAAATTAAAAACAATTAATTTAAATGGCTACAATAGCTCAAGAATAAAAATATGACCAAATAAAAAATAGAACAAGTATATGAATTTAGTCATTTATGCTAATCTCTGAATCCATCTATAGTGTTAAAATTTAGATACCCCTTTAAGGGAGTCTCTAAATCCATATGCAATCTCAAAATTTAGGTATATGGATTTAATAATCCCCTTAAAGGGGTATATACATCCATTTATAATGCTAAAATTATAATAGTTCTATACAATATAGAACCCGATATTTTCCCATGGTATTCATGTAGAATATAGCCTATCTACAAATTTCAAATCTGAAGTACCCATGAAATTTGATAGTTTCTGTTGCTCTAATGGTAGTTTTGATCATTTTATCACATAATGTTTCATTTTTTTTTTTTTAATGTATTTGATCGGAAAATTACTCTCGGAAATTTACCCATCAAATTCCATCCATGGATAAGATACTCCAAGTAAATGTATCCATTGCTAACATTTGGTAATTCCATCATTGGGCGAAAAGATCAAGGTAAATGTGTACTTTGGTTCATTAAAATATCAAAATTTATAAATGTTTTTTTTTGGGTGGGAAATGTTTTAAAAATTACTACAATATTTTTTTCCGTATCATATATTTATGAATTAAACCAACCTAGATCCCTCTTAATTCGAGATCTATTTAGCGCCAAGAAGGATCAAATCTCTCAAGCTGCAAACATTTTTTTAAGTGCAAAAGATATTTGATCCTTCCTTGCCACTGGTAGTTCTGGAGTTAAACAAATCTAAATTAATGTTAAAAAGATTAATAATTATATTAAAATTTAGTTATTAAAGCATACATTTTATTTTCAATATTTTTAAATTTAAAATAGCAATGAATAAACCAAACCATAAAACTTATAATTAATTTTAACTATATTTATGACATTTACGGGATAAAATAAGTTAACCGATTGTTAAATAGAATGGACCTTTACAAATTTTCCTAAATATTATATATTTTCTACAATAAAGTTACATATTTGCATACTTTGATGGCACACGACTTGGATAAATCCTTTGTAAAACAACAAATTATTTAAATAAATTTTTTTAAATGTTTTTTTTTATCTTTCCATTTGGAGAAACAAATCTCTTTCATTAAGAAAATGAAAATAAATAATGCAATTAAGAAAGTTAATTCATTCCCTAATTTAGGGTCAAAAATCATCCTTGGTGATGATTGGACGCATTTGGGTTCAAGTTGGATGACCCGAAAAAGAATTAAATTTCAGGATTTCTCATTTGGAGATGAGAAAACAACAATGTAGAAACTGAATTTAGGAGATGGTGCTGGAGAAGGTTTGTTTGACATCTGCTTAAATGAGAGGAAAGGAAGAATTTTTTTTCTTATTGGGTGGGCGAACGCCTTTAGACATTCCAATTCGATGAGCGTTGATAACCTGTGGATGCTACAAACACAGTCCAACCCTCTTAGATGGTTGAATAACGAGAAGACGATGAATGGGGTATCTACCTTAATCCTTCTTGCACATTCTACTTTCATTTTCTTGGTGGGTATGTGTGTACATTCTTCTTTCAATTTTGAGTATTTGTGAGTTTTTTTCAAGCTTTGGGTATCCCATTATCATAAGTACTCTTTTTCTAGTTAACTTTTGTTTACCAACATCCATATTTGCTCGTTGAAGTGCACCTACGCCCATACTAGTAGAACCAGGTCAAGATTTGTTGATTCTCATTTTTGAGGAATGATTGGAAAATGTCCCTAGCCATTGAATCTGAAAAATTGTAAGTGGTTTAATCGATATGACTAAATTTTTGAATGTGACTTGAACATGTGGAGATTGTTGAGAATGTATGCCTCATAAGCACAAAATTAACTTTTGCCTCTCAACATTTGCAGCAAAAAATGATTGGATGAAACTAGTTTTCTCAAGTTCATTGAATATCAATATGATCAAGTTGAATATTAATATGTTCAAAGGAGATTTTGTATAGCCATTGATTTCTTCAGTTCTTATAGTTAATGATTGCAGTGTTTTTAGTGGCTAAATATGCTAGTAGCATTGGATGAATGAATGAGGGACACTTTTTTTTAATCTTTTTCCAGTTTGGATGAATGAATGGGGTTGCAATTTTTTCTCTTTTACGCATCCCATTTATGCATCATAAGGGTTGATGTGCACTAATTTTTTTGAGTTAATTTAAACCAAGATTTAGAGAATTGAATGAATAGGGGTTCATATTTTTATTTTACCTTTTCCATTTTTTTTATGTTGTCTCAATTTTGTTTTCTGCATGTTGATCTTTTTGAGTTAGCTTAAAGTACTTTTTAGATAATTAGTTAAGTGTGGATAACAAGTGGATTTAAATATTCTTTAAGAGGGTACCAAAATTCGTAAAAATTGGTGAGATACAATGAAATTTTCCATAGCAAAAAAGCATAACAGAACCATGTGTAAAATGATTGTAATTTCATTCAAAACATATCTTAGTGTCCCTACCCCATTCTCTCCCTCAATCTCTCCCACTCTCTACCACTTCCTCTCCTTCCTCCTCTCTATTCCCCCCTAATTTTCTCTTTATTTCCTTTCATTTACCTCTATCCCTTTCTCTCTACCTTTATCTTTCTCTCCCTACTTCCCTCACCCTTCCTCTCTCTCTCTCTCCCATTATGTCTCCCTCACCATCTCATCTCCCACACCCTCGCTCTCTTTATTTTCTCTATCTATTTCCCTCTCCCTCTAATCTCCCTCAACATATCCCTCCCTCTATCACTTTCTCTATAAATCTCCCTCCCTCTTTTCTTCCCCTTCCTGACCTTTTCTCTCTCTCTCTCTCTCTCTCTCTCTCTCTCTCTCCCCCTGTCTTTCACTTTGACCCTCACTCCCTCCATACCTCCTTCAACCCTTCTCTCTCTCTCTCTCTCTCAACATCAACTTCTCTCTATCTCTCTCGAAGTCACTCTCTCTCTTCCCCTCTCTCCTTCATTCTCTATTTTTTCCTCACTTTGTTTCTCTCTATTTCTCTCTTCCCATCCTACTTTACCTTACTCACCTCTTCTCTCTCTCTCCTACACCCACTACCTCACCCTCTCCCTCTCCCTATCTCTCTTCCACTCCGTCTCTCTCATCCTTATTGTCACCCTAGCTCTATGTCTCCATCTCTCTCCCTCATTACCTTCCTCACACCATCTCTCCTCTATTATCTCTCTCCCCCCACTTCCTCTCTCTGTCCCCCCCTCTCTCTCTCTATGTTTCTGGTCCTCTGTCTCCATCCCCCTAATCCTCCTCTTTTTCTCAAACCTTCCGTCTATATCCCCCTGCCCTCCCCTTCTTTCTCTCTCTCCCTTCTTACTCCCCTCCTACTCTCCCCCTTCTCCCCTTCTCTCTCTCTCTCACCAACTCTCTCACCATCTCTCTCTCTCCCTTGCTCTACTATTGTGTCTCGCTCCCTTACTTACTCTCTTACTCAGCCCCACTCTATCTTCCCACCCTCTCATCCTCGTCCTCCTCCCCATCCCCCTCACTCACTCAACTCCACTCTCTGCCTCTCCCGACACAATCAACAAATCCTCTCTATAACCCTTTTATCTTTCGCCATTCTCTCTCTCTCTTCTTGTCTCCCACCATTACTCTCACTTTTTGTCCCACTCCTTCTTCCTCTCACTCACTCTCCCTTATTCACCTTCACTCAAAATCTCTCACTCCTTTCATATATTTCTCTATCTACATACCATTTATCCTCATTCAAATTCTACATACAAACATTTAAAAAATGCACAACTACATGTCAACATAATAGTTATTCAAAATCAAAAGAATACAATAATTTACTCATATATTAAGAAAGCATATAATGTGAAAATCCTAATAGAAATAGAAAAGAATAACCTAGGAATAAAAAATCATATTGCATTCTAGTATTTAAATATAATTAAATGAAAGAAAAAAAAAAATAGAAAACAATAAACTCTTTGTTAAGGTTGGTCCCGACAAGAAACTCAGAGGAAGCCAACGACTGGCACTACTGTGGACAGAAAATGATACTGTTAAAGCTGTACAGTAAATTCTCTACAAACCTCTAAACCATACAGTATTCATTTTATGGGCATGTGCCTTCTCTCCAATAGAGAATATATGCAAATTAAAATGAACTAGCGCAGAGGAGAGAAAAATTGGAAATCAGGAAATTAAAATTGCAATACATACTATTATGAATGAGAATTGGGTTTGGGGAGCCTATTCATGTCAACAAGAGGTCCATTCACTCTTGGCAGCACAGTCGACAGAAAATGGTACTCTTAAAGCTGTACAATAGGAATAAACTATCTACCAAACCCTAAACCCTACTGTATTCCTTTCATGGTCGCTGGCCTTTCCTCCTTTTCTCCATTGCTAATGTACTAAATGGCGCAGAGTAAGATTTCAAACGGTAACGACTAATCGGTGGAAGTCATTCTTAGACGTCCATACTCAATGCTAAAGACTCAAACGTTAACGACCAACCACATAGGCACTGACAAGACATGAAGTGCTTGGAAGACCAGATACGCACACAGACAAGATAGAAGCGCTTGGAAAACAACACAAGCAAGGAAATTTTTTGAAAATCGTGTTAAAATTCAAGATATATAGAACGTAATATCTCTACCTGCCCCTCTTTCCGTGGCTTTCCTTCAACGGGTAGATGCTTTTGTGTGTTTCCGTGGCTTTCCTTCAACGGGTAGATGCTTTTGTGTGTTTCCTCAAAGGATAGGGTAACGGTCCAATTTGTTTTTTCTGGTCTTTCTTGTTTTTTCGTATATCCTTCAAAATCGCTTTTCTTATTTTGTGTAACCGTTGAAAAAAATCTTACTACTTTGCTTCTCAAGGTTTTCCCCTTACTCCACCATCCTCAAAATTTGCATTTCGTGTTTTTTCTTAACGTGGAAAGTCTTCCTTTCGAATGCTCGAAGTTACAATTGAGATCATTTCGAATGGGTGAGAAGAGGACGAAGGCATCTCAGCTTTTTTCCAACTTAGGTTCGAACCATTGGCTTGTGCACCTTGGGGTTGTTTTCACTTACATTTTGTTAAAGGCTATGATCTCATGACTGAAGTAGGGTTTGACTAGATTTTGTGATGTTTGACAGTTTTAGATGTTGTGAATATTAAAATTGTTTATTTAAGTTATATACAAGATTATTAAGTAAGATTAATGTATTTTAATATATATATAGAGAGATAGAGAGATAGATATATGTGAATATATATGGAACTAAAGACAAACAAAACCGAGAAAAATAATTAAAACTCTGAAATTCTTTTTCAGTTGTTGGTAAGGTGTCCATAGAGGAAGAGTCATCCAGAAGAACCAGGTTGGAAGGGTTGAATGTCGTGTCAGTATTTGGCGATGCATAAGAAGCATTGCAATGTGCTTGTGAAAAGAAAGATAGTGTAGCTGTGCTAGACCAATCGCAAGGTTGGGAAGTGGGATGGGGGAGTTAATGATTCATATTTTGATTAGATAAACTATAACGATGGATAAACCAAATGTCAAAAGGAAAAACATATCACCTCAAATATGAATGCCAGCCATAGACCACCCGTTGAAGTTGAATCTGAGAAAGTGAAAGAGAAGTACAATAAAGGAAAAATCTCTTATGACCAGCAAGAACATGGGTGTCATGAGAAGAACAACTAGTAGGATACTGTTAAGGAGATAGTAACCCTTATTGAGGATGTTGGATGTTGAGATCGTTCCATGACGGGACATCAAAACCCACTCCACTCCTAGGCAACTTGTAGAGCAATCTTGTCCATAAAACAAAAGGTAAGTTCGAACGGTTGAGATTATTGTAAAACATATAAATGGGTCTTCCAATGTGTTAGACACTATGGCTAGGTAGAAATCTATGGGGAATAGTCAATAGATGGTGGCGATGAAATTATAAGTAGGCTCGAAGAGAATAGGAAATGCATGCACAAGGTAGAGTTCCATAACCCTTGGCTCACCAGCTGCGACATACGAAATGAGGATATTGCCACGAGTGAGAAGGGTTAGGTTTAGGCCAAGTAATGTACGTCATTGATGAGAGGCCAGGTGTTATGCCCTGCGGTTGTTGAGTGACTGGGCGCGCGCTCCACCTACTCCGAAATGCGACTAAGGCATGAAAGAAGAACCATGAGCGACCAAGGTGTGGCATATGTGCGGATGAATGGGAATTCATAGGTTTATATGGCAAGTTGGAGGACTTGTCGAGCTAGCCGACCAAGGATGAAGGCGAATATGGAGCGAGTTGGGGGGCAGACCCGCACCATGGGCGGGCTGACCGGCATACAACATCGCATTGTTTGATGGCGTGCACAGTTGGTGTTGTGAACGAAGGGTCGGCCAGACGCGCGACCTCCACACACGACGGGGTATAAACATAGTGATGAAGCATGGCAAATGATCACCAAGCAAGTTTCTCTTCGGTCAAGGAAAAGTGTGAGCAAGGGAGATAGTGCCGCAGCAAGGTACAGGCTATGCGCCTGCCCGCCGAGCGGTGTACACAGACTTGTGCACGAAATTGAGGGCGCGGGTGGAAGGCGTTCTAAGGCACCCGCCCGCCAAGGTGTGACACGAGTTTTGGATTACGGTTGGTGTGGGTTGTGCATGGGTGCGCCCACCCTCTTGGGCAAAGGAAAACTTGTGTTGTTTTATATGTTGTATTTCGGTTTGAGGTTGAGGTGAGAGCACCGTGCGCTCTTGCACAGGTGGGCGCCCAACCTGGGTAAAACGCCGGTGGAGCCTAGCTCCTGGCCATTGTACAAAATCTTCATATATATAATAAAAGAAGCTCTCTTGCGTATGATTGTGTTCAAGATGTTGTTTTATCATGTTCTTATAATAATGGTTTCTGCATATTATGATGTTATTCATGTTTATAATGAATGTTGAAGGCGTAGTTCATAAAGTAAGCTAACAATGAAAGATGTTAACTACTTAGGCGATGTCGCACCCGGCCAATTTAACACAAAAAAGAATTGGGGGCGTGACAGGTGGTATCAGAACAGGTTCACAGGTGGTGAAGCCATTACTTGATGATGAACGCAGAGAACAGACATCTATACAGGGAAACGTTATGGAGAAATCATGGATGAATAGTTTGGGTTTCGTGGACTTGATGGTTCATGGCAAGACCATTCAAGCTCTGGTGGACATGGGGGGCACTCATAACTTCATGACGACACAGTTAGCAAAAAAGGTTGGACTGATGATCTTCCCCTCGAATGTGGAAGTCAAGGCGGTGAACTCTAGAGCTAAAGTGGCAAGTTTGGCACACGAAGTGCCTGTGTAGATAAAAGACTGGAAGGGTCAGTTGGACTTCACAGTGATGGAGATGAACAAATTTGATATGATACTTGGACAAAATTTCTTGAAGGGAAACAGGGCTATTTTTGTCCCCTTCTGTGATGAGGTGGTGCTGGTTGGATAGACACAAACTTGGACTTTACCCACTCATAGGCAAAGGAGGGAAGTCAAGGTGCAACATGTTTCTGTACTAAGTTTGGAGAAGGCTATGAAGGAGTTAGATATGGAGACATATGTGGTGATGTTCAAGGGAGTCGAATGTGATGGAGTGGGGACGCCTGGTCCAACCGAGATTTCTGAGGTGTTGACCAAATATGCAGATTTGATGCCTGATGATCTACCCAAGAAACTTCCACCAAGGCATGCAGTGGACCATAGCATTGAGCTTGAGCCAGGAAAGCAACCTTCGACTAAAGCACCTTATCGATTTTCAAGACCTGAGTTGGAGGAGTTGAAACGACAGCTAAAGGAGTTAGCTGATGCAGGTTTCATTAGACCTTCAAGGTCCCCTTATGGAGCTCCGGTATTGTTCCAGCAGAAGAAGGATTCAAATGAGCTATGGATGTGCTGTGATTACCATGCATTGAACAAGCAGACGGTAAAGAATATGTATCCTTTACCATTGGCTGCTGATTGCTTTGACAAGCTTGCGAAAGCCCGAGTGTTTTCCAAGCTGGACTTGAGGCATGGGTATTATCAGGTGCAGATAGCTAAAGGAGACGAGAAGAAGACCGAGATACTAACAAGGCATGGTAGCTTTGAGTTCCTTGTTATGCCGTTCGGGTTGTGCAATGCTCCTGCTACGTTTTGCACTTTGATGAATGATGTCCTATGACCATACTTGGATTCGTTCGTAGCAGTGTACTTGGACGATATAGTGGTGCACAGTGACAACATGGAGGATCATAAGAAGCACTTGGCAATGGTGTTCGAGGCACTGAGGGAAAATCAATTGTTCTTGAAGAGGTCTAAGTGTATGTTCGCTCAGACCAAGATTTCGTTCCTTGGACATATTTTTGGTCAAGGGTACATACGGATGGAGCCGAGCAGAGTGAAGGCGATTGAGGACTGGGTTGAACTGAAGAATGTCCATGAGATGAGGGTGTTCTTGGGCATGACCAACTACCAACGGAAGTTTGTAGAGGGGTACTCCAAGGTGACATTGGCATTGATAGACCTATTGAAGAAAGACAAGAGGTGGTGTTGGACCGATAAATGTCAAAAGGCATTTGATGACTTGAAGAAGAGGATGGTTACAACACTGACACTGAAGTTGCCTGACTTCGAGAGACTGTTTGAGGTACACACTGATGCTTCAGATTTTGCTATAGGAGGTGTTCTTATGGAGGATGGGCATCCGGTGGCGTATGAGAGTCGGAAGTTGCAGGATAGGGAACAAAGGTATCCATTTCATGAGAAGGAGATGACTTCAATCATTCATTGTCTTCATGTCTGGAGGCATTACCTGATTGGGAAGTTGTTTGTTGTCAAGACTAACAATGTTGTAGCAAGTTATTTTGCATCACAACCGAAGCTTTCTGCGAAGCAAGCTTGTTGGTAGGACTTCTTGGTAGAATTCAACATGACTATCGAGTATAGACTGGGGAGACACAATGCGGTAGCAGATGCCCTTAGTAGGGAGGGACAACTTGTAGCATTGGAAGGTGAAGACAAGGCAGCAAGGAGTAGGAGCTGAATTCAGATGTCAGAAGAGATGCAGACTAAGCTCAAGGAAAGTGTTGAAACTGATACTTTGGCATAGAATATAGTGAAGCAGATAAAGGAGAGGAAGACACGAAAGTTCTTTCTGCGGGACGGGTTCTTTTTATTTGGAAACCGACTCTATGTTCCAAAGTCATCTGGACTCAGGAGGAATCTTTTGAAGGAGTGCCACGACTCATCGTGGGCTGGCCACCTAGGGCAGCGTCGTTCTTTGGCATTGTTGGAGAGAGGATTCTTTTGGGAGAAGATGTGAGAGGATGTGGAGGAGTACGTACATACATGCATCATTTGTCAGCAGGACAAATCAGATACTCAAAGGAAAGGAGGACTGTTGCAATCTTTACCGATTCCTGAGAGGCCATGGATGAGTGTCTCGATGGACTTCATCACTCAGTTACCACAGGTTCAGGGGTATAATGGGATCATGGTCGTGGTTGATCATTTTTCCAAGTATGTTGTCTTTGTTCCTACAAAGATGCCTTGTGGAGCCAAGCGGACTATGGAGTTGTTCTTTAAGAACATAGTGAAGTATTGGGGGATGCCATTGAGCATTGTGTTAGATAGAGATCCATGTTTTACAGGCAAATTTTGGACCACATTGTTCAAGTTAGTCGGGACTGAGTTGTTGATGAGTTCTAGTTACCATCTGTAGATAGATGGATAGATCGAGAGGTTCGACACATTGTTGGAGGACTACCTGAGACATTATGTGATGGCTGATCAGAAGAATTGGCCTGAACTCTTGGATATTGCTCAATTAAGCTACAATATTCAAAAGAGTTCTGCACGGGGTATACTCCATTTAAGTTGGTGGATGGGCAGATGCCGGTTGCACCACATACCGTAGTGACAGGAAGTTTTTTGAGGATTCCTCACGTGAAGAAGTTCATGAAGGCTTAGGAGGGGACCTTGGAGTTGGCACAGTTGCGCTTGCACGATGCAGCAAGGAGAATGAAGAAATATGCTGATCGAGGAAGACGGGATGCGCACTTTAGTGTGGGAGATATGGTGTTTCTTAGGATTACCGGGGAGCAGTTTCAGCCAACCAAGGGGACTGCGAGCAAACTGACACGGAAGTATGAGGGACCATTCCGAGTGAAGAAGAGAGTGGGGGAAGTTGATTATGAGCTGGAGCTTTCACACCATATGCACATGAAGCATCTAGTTTTTCACATTAGTCAGTTGAAGAGATACAGACTTGATGCTGATCATCCAGAGAGAGCTGAACCGCCGAGAGGACCAGCCGGGATTGTGGACAAGGCAGGACTGGAGTTGGATAATATTTTGAGCTTCAGAACTATAGGGATTGGTTGCCACATGAAATGGGAGTATCTTTTCAGATGGAAGAATGCACCGAAGGAAGAGAGCTGGGAATCGGAGGACTTACTTTGCATATGGAAGAAGAAGATTGTGAAGTATGAACAGAGGATATTGAGGTAGTCGGGATTGTCGAGGGCGACAATGATTTCGAGTGGGGGAGGATGTAATGCCCTGCGGTTGTTGAGCGACCTGGCATGCGCTCCACCTACTTCAGAATGTGACTAAGGCATGAAAGAAGAACCACCGGCGATCAAGGCGTGGCATATGCATGGATGAATGGGCATTCGTAGGTTTATATGGTGAGTTGGAGGACTTGCCGAGCTAGCCGATCAAGGACGAAAGTGAATATGGAGCGAGTTGGGGGGTGGACCCGCACCATGGGAGGGCTGACCCGCATACAACATCACATTGTTTGATGGTGTTCACGATTGGCATTATGAACGAAGGCTCGGCTAGAGGCACGACCTCCACACACGACGAGGTATAAAGATAGCGATGAGGCATGGCAAATGATCACCAAGCAAGTCGCTCTTCGGTCAAGGAAAATTGCAAGCAAGGGAGATAGAGTTGTAGCAAGGTGCAGGCTATGCGCTCACCTGCTAGGCAGTCTACACGGACTTGTGCACGAAATCGAGGCCGCGGGTGGAAGGTGTTTTAAGGCACCTGCCCACCAAGGTGTGACACGAGTTTTGGATTGCGGTTGGTGTGGGTTGTGCACGGGCACGCCCACCCTCTTGGGCAAAGGAAAACTTTTCTTGGTTTATATGTTGAATTTTGGTTTGAGGTTGAGGTGAGACCACCGTGCGCTCTTGCACAGGTGGGCGCCCAATCTGGGTAAAACGCCGGTGGAGCCTAGCTCCTGGCCATTGTAAAAAATATTCATATATATAATAAATGAAGTTCTTTGGCATATGATTGTGTTCAAGCTGCTATTTTATCATGTTCTTATAATAATGGTTTCCGCACATTATGATGTTATTCATGTTTATAATGAATGTTGAAGGCGTAGTTCGTAAAGTAAGCTAACAATGAAAGATGTTAACTACTTAGGCGTTGACGCACCCGGCCAATTTAACAAAAAAATAATTGGGGGCGTGACACTAAGGATCTGAGTCGTTGAGGTCGCATCAGTTGGACAAGGTTGAAGGCCAAGTGTTGTCAGGTATGTTCATGTGAATTAGGATGCATGGAGTAAGCAAGTGGTGGAGGGTACAGTTGAAGGTTGTGTCAACTTGCTAAAATTTAGTACATGCATGGAAGTATTAACAACAATGTCTTAACACCATAAAATAGGTGATTTGAACCGAAAACCAGAGTAACTATGTGCCCATTAGCAACAAGATTAACATTCGAGCCAATGTAAATTATGAAGGGGCCTAGTGAATGTTAGAAAACAATTGAGTGATCAAACCATTAAGAAATAATATGGTAACCATCTAAGGTTGGTAGGATCCATGCTAAAGAGTATGGGTTACAAATATACTTCAACAATAGTTGGACAATTGCCATTAAAAACATCCACTAAATTAATAAACTCAATCTTTATCCACACCAAGATTAATCTAAGTATTTAATATTAAACAAATGCAATAGAGAGATACATCAAGATATGATTAAGAATAATATAGAACATGTATAAAGTAGTACATATGAGATCATATAGGTGATGCATCCTAAATAGTTTATTTCATATCTTATATAACATGAAAGAAAAAAAAGTTGTGAATATGAAAGGATGAAGGTTATTTTAGGTTGGTATCTGAAAAATGGTATTAGAGCCCAAGTTACTGCACTTACTGTACTGGGCTTGAGAAACGGCACCACCACTAGTTACTAAATGCACATGACTAGTAGTAAATGAAAATTTCTGATATTAGTTGGTATGTTTCATAGGAAGCTGAGTATTGTGCAATAAAGGAGAACTCTCCTCTAGCTATTGTTGGTGGGGAAGATTTGTGTGTGGAACTGGTGGAAGGTAGAACTACATTTCCTTCCCACCTTGTGGATATAGTAAGGAATCTGCAATAGGAAATACTACAACATTGGAATAACAATGAGCAGTTTTTGAAAACGAGTGAGGAGCAGGTAAATCTAATTAGAGACTAGACTGAGAAATCCAACCACAAAAGTGTATATATAGAAGGATTAAAGAGAAAAAATAATGGGATAGAATCTGAAAAATCTGGAAGTGGAGAAGAGTCAGATCGTAGCGCCCAAAAAGCATGTAGGGGAAAGAAGAAAATGGAGTTACAAGAGGAGTTTAGGAATATCAAACCCCATACTTTTGATGGAGCAAGAGAGGAGGGTGCAAAGCCATGGTTGCTGAACATGATTAAGCATTTCCAAGTATACGACTATGAAAGTTATTTAAAGGCATGCCTCACTATTTACCAACTGCAGGGAAAAACTACTCTATCATGGGACGAGGTGAAATTCTCAAATTATAGTAAAATTCGATATAATAAATAAACATTAAAACATAATATATTAAAACCATAAGACTTAACCAAATCTATATAAAATACATATATTCAAGCTTATAATAGAATTCGTCACTAATACAAATCAACATAACAAACAGAAGCATTTATTGACAAAACACTTTGTAAACATAATTAAGCAATTTCAAATAAATGCAATGGAATATAAAATTTAAACTCCTACATTAACAAAAAGACATTGAAAAAACCGCCTGCACATACAAACATACATCAACAAACATTGAGAAAACAAATTCACACATGTATATGCAATTTCAAGGAAGACACAAAATACAAATTTAAATAAGCAAACATAGAATTTTAAATTTTTAAATATGAAACACAAAATACAAATTCAAACAGAAAAACACATAATGTATAATTACAAATAAGGAAACACACATCATACAATTTCAATTCAATACAAAAAAAAATAGTCAAATATGAAAATGCAACATTAAATAAGAAAACACACATTATACAAAGTAAAACATACATTTCATATACAAATTGAAATTTGTGGTATGAAATTAATTACAATCACAATACAATACAACAAACACATAATTACAATTATAAGCCACATACAATACAAATATTCATAAATAAACATTCACACAATGACTCACACATAAATATGCAATTTCAAATAAAGGAACATACAGAGTACAAGTTCAAACAAACACACAATATACAAATTCGACTAAACACACAACATACAATTTCAAATAAGTAATTGCACATGATACAATTTCAAGTCAACACAAGAAAACACTCAAGTATGCTTATGTAGCTTTAAAACACACACACACACATACACACAATATGCAAATTAAAATCTACATTCTGCATACAAATTCAAATTCATAATTCAATACAAGAAACACATGATTAAAATTTCAACGTAATGTATCTACCTTTTCTATTAAATTTAATTTCCCATTCACTGCTCCAATCCGCCTATGTACGCATGTCTACGGTGGTAGCTTAACCAAGTTATGGTCATGCCAAGCATCACTGGATTTCGCATGATTTCTCATAGCATTAACGAAATATATGCAACCTTGTGTGGAAAACTATGGGATGCTTCACCACACTATTGTGGATGACATCCATCATAGTAATTCATATATTTATATATAATAATTTCAATCTTTCCTTGAATAATTATACTACTCTGATATTTAAGTATGGAAATTCAATATTTTAAGCTAAATAATTACACTGTGAAACACATATTTATAGACGTTAGTGAAAATATTCCTTATTGACATTAATAATAATACAAAATGTGACAATATCTTTTTTGGAGAGGTTAGATAAATAATAATAACAATAATATAATTTGAAGGTCATAGTCAAGCAAAAGCACCAAATTGATGTATGATATCACCTTTTTGTGTGACAAAAGAGCTATCCTCCTCGACCTATTTGATTGCTAAAATATATGGTGGACATATCCCCCTCTATATTTAAACATGTGGTCTGATATGAGGAAGCACATTTCTTAACCATGAATCCCGCTCAATATATATATCTCCCCTTTTGATAGAAATATTGCAATTATGTAAGTTAGAAATATGACTATACAAATACTATACAACAACTATAAGGATCACAAGGTTTCAAATCAAATATCTAACTTTCTTTACATGGTTTTAGAGTCACCCCAAGGGCGAGAAAATTATTTTTGGTATGAGCATGGGAAAATTAATCTTTTGAAGTGTCATGTTGTATGCAATTTTCACTTGAGATCATTTTCATTTTCATGTTAAGGGTAAAGTGCATGTATTATAACCATGCATATATGTATTTTTGATATTGTTATTCAAATTGCAAAATATTTGATAAATGTTACTTTTTTTGATGTTGCATAATTATTGGAAGGACCTGTGAAACAACTATATAAAAGTTAAATTAAATTACTTGAATGAATTTTTTTTTTATTTTATGAGGCAGGCGAAGCCTAGGATGGAGTCAACTCTAAAGTTGAATGGAATAAGAATTTTCCCACTAATGGGATTCTATTAATAGAATTGTCTCACGCTGGACTCTTTCATGCTTAGATGCACCTAATACCTTAAGTGTAAACATTACTTTGTTATTTAAAATTGCCTTTTGTTTTTATTATATAGTCAATTTAATAAAAGGGAAAAACTCAATTAAATATGGTGTATGTACCATTTTAAAAATTATATTTCTTATACACCCGATCGGGTTGAGCAACGTGGAAGGGAGCGTAACTAAGAAACGATGGTGGATGAGGCAAGTGACCACAGGCAAGTTTCAAAACATGGTTTTTATAGGTAAGTGGATCGGTGAGAAGGATCCCCGATCAGGACGAAAGGACATCCGGGTACAGGCAATCGACGGTGGAGCTGACAGGTTGCCAGAAACAAGCTCGAGGTATGATTGCATGGGGATAGGGTCCAACAGAGTGGACAGGGATTTGAGATTTAAAGGCATGCAGGGGGAGATACCAGGAAGGAAAGGTGGCGGAGTGGAACGCGAGAAAAGGCTCGCAGTGAAACAGGAAAGAGAAAAATTAAGAGGAGTTATACATCGAGGAGAGTGGGAAGCTCTGGGAGCCAAGAAGAAAGAGCGGGGAAGCGCAGTTTGAAGGAAGGAAGCAGAGACAGCATGGAAGCAGAGGGTAGAAGGGCGGCATGAAGGTGGATGAGAAGCAGCGAAGGGGATGGAGACCAGGGACGAGGAGACATGGACGCGAAGGGCAAACGAAAAATGGAAGAGAGGCCCGAGTACTGTTACATTCCTGTCTATGAAGTTTCTCAGGGCGAGAGCAAAGACATTACAGAGGACCCGGAGAAGGTTGCGCAGGAAATAAATAACAGCGACCGAAACACGAAAAGAACAGGAAACAAAGATGCGAAAGGAAATCGGGAGGAAGAAGAAAGAAGGCCGAGGATGGAAGCCGAGGAAGGAAGAGGCAGACGGAGGAGAGGGAGAGGTCACCGTGGCAGGGGTGGCCAGAGAAAACAAGGAATAGCAGAAGGACACAGCAGACGGGGCCGCTGTTGTCATGAAGGCACTGAGGAAGATGCGGAGACCGGAGTGGGAGCCGAAGGAAGACAGGGCACGCAGACCATAGAGACTAGGGTTAGAATAGCAGAGAGAGAATACAATGAGAGGACCAACCCAAAAATTATAAGGATAATAGAGCATTGGGAGGAAGAGGCCATCCAGGCACAGTCAGAGGAAGAAATGGAGGACTGGATGCATCTCATGCCAGATCCAGGGTACACCCGAGGTCGAACGACAATATATAAGCAATCGCTGCACCTATATTGGGTCATGAAAAGACTCATGGCCAAAGCCATGGAGCAGATAGCTGTGGAAATGGCTGAATTGTCGCAGGGAATTCCAAACTTGAAGAAAGAGTTGAAGAATATTGTAATCACCCTGCTTGTGCAAGGAAAGAGGCTGGAAGATCTACAACAACAGCTTGAGGCGAACGGCTTGGTGATAAAAAAGGAGAAGAAGCAGCAAGAGGTCGCTGGAGAACAATGAAGAAAGGCATGTTTCCTGATGTAGTTAGAAATTGAAAATCTTAGTTTTGTTTTAGCTATGCGTAGGGTTTATGATCATATTTACTTGCAGATATATTTCAGTAGTAACAGTTACAAGGCTAATGTGTATAAAGCATGGAAAGACAGATTGAAAACCTTTTATTTTTGGTCAGCAGTCAAAAACTATAGGTGGTCAATAAACCCGGTTTCCCCGCGGGGTGGGTTGAGACCACCTTAGATCTGTAATGGTTTCGTTGATAATAGAAAATGGCAACTCCTCAGCTTACAAAAAAAAAAAATTATATTTCTTATAGGGTGATATTTCATGCTGGAAAAAATTTCAATTCTTTTTTCATTGGATGTGTGAAGAATAATTATGTCTTTCTTTTTTATTATATTGACTGAATTTAACATTGTGTATGCACTATTTTACAAATTATGTTGGACAAAATGACCTAGTTATATTCTCCTTTCTAATTGGACATATAAAGAATAATTACGTATTTCACTTTTATCATATTATTAATTTAATACACAATAAATAGTTAATTTAATATATTTTATGTAACATTTTATAAATTACACTACTTATAAAATATATGTTTTACATTGGACAAAATGTTCCTACACATTAAAATTTCACAATTCTTGTTATATATATGTACATATATTTTATTAGATATGAAGAATAATTATACATGGTAGATGAGTTTTTAAATGAAAATTATTATGATATTTGTATGTTTGCATTGTGTATGTTGAAACATCATAAACACATTGTATCAAGTGATGAACAAGAAATGTATCGAATACATCTTCATCTCTTAAAATGACTTTTACCAATTCAATTAGCAAACCATGTAGTGCTAGGGATGAGGACTAAAATAAGGCATTGATTAGTAAAATTTGTCTTCAAGTGTAAAGATACTAGAAGGGGTGGGATCGTGAAATTTTCTTTCTTAAGGGAAGCTTGGGTCAAATTTTTCATGAAATTGTTTGATTAAATTAATATTTCCTTATATAATAATGTGGTGAATGATTTATTTTCATTCGTTTCAAATGTTATATTTTACAATGGATAAAATTTATACTATATAAAATTATACTATTGGGAAATATTTGTTATGATAATTTGCGTTAAAAATTAGAAAAGATTCTCTTTGCTTCAATATTATAATATCTACTAACAAGGTCAACCACTTGATGGTGGAAGTTTATGTGCCCCAAAAACTTTGCATTGTTGATATGATGTTTTTAACATATCAACATGTCTAGATGATTTAATTATATTGATTTAATATGTTATATGATTAATCATGTTAATGGATATATTTTTAAAACATATTAATTTATTAACGCTAATCAAAATTAAAATAAATTATGATAAAATTTTGCATGAATGATATTATTATTGTTGTAGTAGTATTATTTATTAAAAATGATTACTAATTATGTTTTCTCTTAATGTTTTATTATCAAAACATTTATAATTTTTTGTAAATGTTTTTATTAACTTATTAATGTTTGGAATGGTATATGTAAAAAAATAGAAAAAAAACATATTAAAAATATGAAAAAAATAAGGTTAAAAATATAAAAAAGATATGTAAACTATAATATTAATATTTATATTCCCCGGATACGGGTGTTAGATGAGCAATTAATGCACATCGACTACCGAACAAGTAGGTGGCTGATCCTTATGGCAACCTACGCCTTCCACTATGGAAATTAAGGTAGGTCCAGCTCCTCGATCAGTGCCATTAACCAGTTGTGAAAACCAAGAAATTCTCTGCAATTTCAGAAATATGGATCCAAGCCCCCTGTAATCATTCATTTAGCCTCTCAGTTGCTCTTGCCACCCCTATGCACCAGAGTTGAGCGTTCGCACTGCTACGAGAAGACGTTGCAGACTCCTCTACTGCGTCAACCTGGGCAATGGTCATCATTTTTCTCAATCCTTTCTCTGCAACCTGCATTTTGAGGTCTCGACCCCTCTCTCTGGCATAGATTTGAATTCGCCTATGCCTCTCAACATCCCCTTCATCATTCTTTCCCTACCTCTTGATCCTGAAACACAATGCTCACTGCAACTTTCTATTTGGAGTACCGTGCGCCAACGCCATAGAATGAGGTGCAAGCGAGGTGGTAGTTGGGATGGCACCACTCACCCTTCATCTCTACCCCTTCTGTCTCCACCTCCCATCTGCCTCCCCACCCCCAATCTCTTCCACTTCCCACCTCCTTGGTAGATACCCATACTCCCGCAGTGGTCGAGGTAGATTGGGCAGCCACGAGGTTCGGCGTTTAGGTGGAATCACCTAGCACACCACTTCCACTGCTTCTTCCCAGCGAACTCAATTATGGTTTCACTGCTCCATGGATAGGCCAGCCATCATTGCCACCATCATGGAGGACTTCAAAGAGGTAACTAACTCATGCCCCGAACTACAGCTTAGCCCATAAATGAACCAGGCTCCTCCATCGCTCATCAACTGTCAGGGGGAGCGGAGCTCTAACCACCTGCTGAGAGACATGGACCATGTGTCCAACAGCAGACAATAGACTCTGGGAGGTGAAACCACCCGTAAAGACAAAGGAATTCAAGTGGAGGACATTGTAGGTGGCAGGCAATCAACAGAAACTGGTTCAAAGAATATGGCCGGTGTTTGATCGTGGAAGATAAGTCACCAAACTAAGCCACCTAGCTGCTGCATGCCAGGTCATGTGTTGGGTTTTGAGTTCGGTTTTGTTTATTTTAGTTTCACTATAGTCAATATTGAGTCTCGCGTCCAGCTCGGTTTCTGAGTTTTGGTTCTCTTGAGTTGTTTTACTGTGGTTAATTTTGAACTATACTGTGGGTTTTACTGTCGCTGCCTTTTTGAATTTTATAGTATTGACACAATGTTAATTTTGGTTAAAAATTTTGAATTCTGGAACTATAGCCCCTACATGGGTAAAATGAAGTTTCCTTATCTCGTTCTCAGACTGGTTTCCCCAACTGGGGTAGTTCCGATATCAAGACTTGCTGTTTAAAATGGTTATATAGCTGACCTAGTACCGCAAAGGCCAGTGCCTCTTTGTACATTATGTTTTTATTAATAGATCAGTTTTACTTAGAAAAAAAAATATTAATATTTATATTGTGACTTTCAATTAAATTTATAGATTTTAACAATTATAGAAATATAAAAATATATCTTAACTAAATACATTTTTAAAAGTAAGCAAAAATTAGAAATATCAAATTATAAGTAAAATTGAATATAATAAATAAACATTAAAAAATGATACAATAAAAAGATAAGACTTCACCAAATCTATATAAAATACATACCTTCAAGTTTATAATAGACTTAATCACTAATACAAATCAACATAACAAACAGAAGCATTTATTGACAAAACTCTTTGTAAACATACTTAAGCAATTTCGAATAAATACAATTTCAAATGCAATGGAATATAATATTTAAGAACATATATTGACAAGAAAAACATTGAAAAAGCCACCTACACATAAAAACATACATCAACAAACATTAACAAAATCTGACATGTATATTGTCACATACCTCCTTGACCCAATATTAATACCACATATTATGTTCATTCACTAAATTTAACTTAGCTTAAACTTATATGTAATAGTTATCACATGCGTCCATATATAATCATCCCACAGACAAAGTTAACACCTGCAATTCTACTCATGCATACATCACATCATAGGGGAAGGAATAAATCATGATCATTCAAGATCTGGCATTCGAATTTCGTTCCTCTTGAGGATTTTACTGAAGCATGAATTGAGACACTGTCAAAAATACAATTTTTAGTTTTCCCATATAAGAAGTTCATAGTCCCAATGTCATATCTTATGAAATACTAATCATAGTGAATAAATAGGTAATAAGACCTTTAGTAGATGTAATTCATAGTGCAAAAGGCCTATCATGGATCAGTTGAGAGAATTCAATGATGTACAAGGTAAGGAACAACATACAACACATGCCATGCAATGGAATTTGACGAGAGAAATTGAAATAGTGTCACCTGGAAAAGTGAGCGTCGTCACCTAACCTAGAACTACCTACTTCGAGTTCAACCTCGAGCCAAGAGTTCTTTCCATTGATCAAATGCCTCATCTTGATCTCTTCCATGGGTATTTAATACCCTCCTTCTTGATATGGTTTCCATTAGTGTCATCCCACTTTTATGGATCTTTTTATCCATTTGCCTAGGATTTTCCTAGAAATGTCATCTTTATCTCCCATGAGGCTTTTGCTCATAAAAGGTTTCCTTTATCTCCCACAAGGATTATATGTTTCTTCATAACTTATCATCTTTATCATATAAGTAGATTAATGGATTTTTATCTAGAAATCCATTAAGCTTGTCTAGATCTAGATCTAGAAGCCTTATCATGAAAGGATTATCCACTCCCATTCTCCATGGGATTTGGAAATAATCTCCTCTCTTGGTGTCTCGCTTTTCCAAGTGATTAATTATTTTATTTATTTCATAAAGTATTTAATTTTCTTGTTACACGTTATACCTAGATTTTACCAGCTTAGGTTATCAAAATTTTACATACAAGGGAGGGAGTTACATACTCACTCCCTTAAATTTACACCATGGTAGGTATATTATTGCATCTTGCAATATTATTTCCTCATTCAGAGGTAGTTTTCTCTGAATTCATAGTCTCCGATGGGCTTACCATCTGATGTAAATCTTCTAATATATATCGGTTACAAAGAGCACATCTCCTTCCATCGTTGCCTATAACATTTGTTTCAATCAATTTTGTGAGAGATTTTAGATGCAGAAACCTAACTATGTTTACCATAGTTAATATCATAATTTGATATACATTACTACTATTTGTGTAGGTAAAAATTATATCTCCCACCATTTATTGTATTTGAATAATGCATGTTCTTCCCGTGCCTTCTTCCAAGACTTTTTGTTCTTACCGAACACTTGCTTCCTCCAGTTTCCCTGCACACGACACGTAAACTAGCACATTTTCCAAATCAATATGTACAAAATATCATATCAGGTTAGCTCACACACAACCATCAAAATCATATTTAGCCATTAATTATAGATCACCTATAATCCTCATGGATCGTAATCATAATCACCTGCTTACAACACTGACACAAAACATTAATACTTATCCTTAGTTTCCAATACCAATCCTTAGTTTCCACCTTCGGCCTGCCTTTATGCACACTCTGGATTAGTTTCCTTATCTATAAATCACCCAGTGTCTTCGCGTATACCTTCACATAGTATGTGTTACACACACACACACACACACCTATGCATGCCGTATATTATCATGCAGTACATATATCCATAATAGTACCCTATGTACCTCTTGTACACCGTACCATCTTGTATGCCATACCGATGTCCATAACATAACCTACATGACATACACTCCCTCCACATGCGCAGAAGCTTCATTCCCACGCCTCAATTTCCTATTCAGATTGACAATTCTTCCTAGGTATTCCTCTCCTCTTCCATCAAGGAGCTTCACAAAATTCTTGGAGATAGAACTGAATTGTTTGTTAAAAAGTTTCACATGTTGAAACTGTCTCATACGTCCCAAAGGTTGAGTTTTGTTTCCATCATCCGAGAAAGGTTGAGTTCTCTGTTGTGAATGTTGAACTGGTCGTGATATATCTTCCTTAATGGGTCAATCCATTTCATGGGAATTAGTTGTTGAGTCATACGATTTAATCATGTTGGTGAATTCCTCACTACAATGGATGGATTGGTGGTGGTTACCACCGAATGGGAAATACGGTGACCGGGTAGACACACAAGTGGACCAAATCTCTTCATCTTTCTAGTTACCATAGCACAACATGCACTTTTTCCCACTATGCTTTTAGCCCACATAATTTAATATCGACATTATGGATGAGGACATTTATGAAATTCCTAAATACCCAATGTATGGAAATTGATAATTTGTAACGTCCCACTCAAGTCGAGATCATGAAAATAGAGTCAAAGAAATTTTTGGAGGAGGTCGTATTTTGAAGTTTTAAATTCCAGAATTCTTCAATTCCTTAATAATATAATACGCCAAAGAAGCCATAACAACTCCTTTACCTCCAAAAAAATGTTTTATATATTACAAAGCGGATTAGATTTCTTTGGTACTTTTGTTGCTAGCCTATCATGTTAAAATGTACTCAAGTTTAAGTACATGAAGCGACCCCATGGGCGTGGATTTGAGACAAGCTTAACAATTCCACATATTTATTACACACTTTGCAGCCATGGAAAGGCATCTTCAAAAACATATAGAGAGGGAAACACACACACCTCAAAGCTTATCTTGATAGCTGTTTGATGTAGGTTTGATTGAAGTCTCTTGCGAATTCTTTCAGATTTGACACTATATTAATTTTTTTGTTACCATATGGTCTTCCAAGAGGACATGTTTTAGCATACAACTTAGATGGGGGTAGAAAACATCTTTCACCAAAGCATAAAAACTTCCTCTTTAATTAAATTGCTTGATATAATAATGTGTTACATATATATTGAATTAACATATGTATATTCATGGTTCCTCAATAAACCATTAAGGAATCCTAACTTTCTTTAAAGAAAACAAATATATATGACCTTAACATGTTCTAAGTTTCAAATTTTAACTTGACCTTTATGGATTATATATTTTTTTTAAACTCGTAATGGAAATGCTACGGAGTTCCATTGGTCCATAAGCCTTAGTGTTTGAACCTTTTCTCTAATAGCATTTGTAACGAACCTCCTTAGCCTACCCTAAAATGTAGCTCCTAAGCTCCCATTCCGTAAAGGTTTTTTTTTTTTTTTTTGGCTATATTTAATCGTTAAGATACAATACTACTTAGGGTACCTTTAGCCTACCCTTATATCATCATTAGTAATTCTATAATAGACTCCACAATCATTATCAATTTAATTATAGAGTGGTTTTGGTATGGCCTTTTAACCTTATTGTCAAGGCTTATGTGTCAAATTTCTAGCAAACATGATTTTGTAGATGAATACAAAACTAACCATAACATGCAACCTATACTTTCCTTACCTACATAAATGATCTTAATTAAACTCTACTATCATGATCAACCATCATTATTATAGGATTTGTTTCCATCATGCATAACGAATTGGTTAATTAAATACAAATCTTAGATCAGGCATTATACAGGTAACCTATCTCATAGACATGCTAGGTACTGTCACTGACATGATGATATTCAAGTCAATTTCAGAGGATATATTATAGACCCATATATGCATAACTAAAAGGATGTTCCATCAATTCCTTATACCACATGGAGGAGCATCTAATTTCATTATCCATGACATACACCATGGCGAACCTTTGATAATACTATGGGAGACATTCCTCTATTATTTTTAATTGGTGCAAAGTTATGGAGCTTGTATACTTTTAAAATAATTATTTGGTTGTGTACTTGGCTTAAGTTTATCTTAACTAGAATTGGCAACATAATATGATTCCATCTTTTACTTACTAAATATTCATATCTATTTTTTCCAAGGAAAATATGTATCATAGAATATGGGAATTGGGTGTCGAAGGAGTTTAGCTCAAGCAGTAGAGGCACATATTGTCTTTCTGGCTATGGTGGATTCAAATCTGTGGAGACATGCTATACATCATGAAAATTGGGAAAGAAAGTCATATAAATGAGTTCTATTGGGTTCTCCCATAACTGTTTGGTGGAAAAAGGAACACTAAAATTGGGTCAAATGACCTTAGCTTAAGTAGTTAGGTAAAGACTTCATTTGTCCAGTAAAGTGCCTTCAATTCTCTAGAGGCATGTTCTGTTTGGTTTGCTTGTAAATTTTTTGAAACAGTTATATCTTGTGTAATAGTCGAAGATAATGTTTCAACGTTACTGATTATTTATTTATTTTTATTTAAGAAAGAGAAAAAAAAAATCTTACGAGTGGATTTGATTCGTTGTCTAGTGATGATTAAGTTTATGCAGTGCATAAAAAAAACATATGAACATTTATAATATAATTAATTTTCAACTTGTTATACTTTATAATTATAGTAAGGAACTACAAGTTATTCTAAGTAGACATAAAAGACATTTCTTGGTGTCATATGATCCTCTACTAATGATTAAGTTTATGTAGTGGAACTTTAAAAAGAGATGAAAATTTATAATTACATTTATTTTTCACTTGCCATGATTTATGATTATAATAAGAAATTTGAAGTTCTTGAAGTAATTATTGAAGGATAGTTTTTAATGTCATATTACTTCTTGAAGGATAGTTTTCAATGTCATATGAATCTCAAGAAAATCATATATAATAGCAAGGAAAATCCTTATATTTACCCATGTCGTTTGAAATGCCAATCAAAGATTTCAAATTTCGAAGTAACCGTTGCGATGTGCATGTAACGCCAAAAGGGCCAATAACGATGTAACTTCCCTAGAGATTTGATCTCCTATTTTCCATTAGGCACATCGATTAAGTGGTCCCCGCTCTCTCCACGCGCATGCCTTAAAAAACCGTCACACAATCAAGTAGTTCATTCCATCACAGCACATCTTTATCAAACTTCCCTTTCTTGTTATTCCGACGTTCAGGATGCCTTTCTTGTTATTCCGATGTGCAGAATAGTTTGGAAGTTCCGGTAACTGATTTTAAATTTCCTACGAACGGTAACCGATGAGCGCCTCATTTGTCTATAAAACCAGATACAGTTTTAAGGCATTCATTTCATTCCTTTCATATCTTTGGCACTCTGAACTGTAGGTTGGTCGGGTGGATGGTCGATGTCTGTATATATTTGTTCTGTGTTTTTATATAGGTGATGTCTACAGTTGCTCTGTGGTTTATGTTGCTCAGAGGCTATCCAAAAGCTTTGGATGCATGGAGACGAAGCTTTTCTTGTATGGAAGAATCTGGTATGATTTCATTCTTGGTATGCTAAACTTTTTCCACTCAGATTTGAGCTTTCATCTTTGCAGAATTGTGATAAACAGAGTTGGTCGGACACTCCATCAATCATAACAGGTAAGTAGATATGCAATTCCCAGTCCTACTTTAGCTTTTCTATAATAACAATAACAAATATAATACTTATTTGTACCATATCATATTTTCAGCATGTTCGCATGTTTTTCTCAAATTTCTATATTACTTCTATTCCTAAATTTTTATGTGTTTACTGTTGCTTTGTGTTTCTGTTTCTATGCGTTTATCTTATTCCTAAAATTCTGTGTTGATCGTTGCTTTGTGGTACGGTTTCTTTGAACGTTCAAATTAAATGGGACGTTGTAAACTCGTTTTGCATGTTTTATATAAAAATTTTAAATTCGTGATGATATATTAGGGTTGATATTTTAAAAAAGGTGTTTTGTAATATTACAAAGACAATGATAATTGTTTTTAAATATATTATCATTTATGTCTTATAATTTTGATGTGTTTTATTGTTTTATATATTATATATATTTTATTAAATCAATTATTTTATTCATTATTGAGTATACTATTACATGATATTTTCATTATATTGTATATTTTATTTCTTAATATTTAGAATTCGAAAACCATTAGGATATATTGTTATTAGTATTGGCTTATTATTTATACAAATATTTTAATATTATTTAAAAAATCTAATTAAATAATAATTATAATATAAAATTAAATATATGGTAAAACTATATTCATTTATTTTACAAAATAGTCTTATATGTGATGATATATTTGTTTGTTGGATTTGTGAATTTTATTTAATGTAATAATATATTGTTTTTTTAACATTATTTGAGTGTAATAGTATAATGTGTTGTAGATATTATGAAAGATTTGATGTGGGAAAGGGAGAGGAAAGGAGGGAAAGGTGAGAGATAATGTGGAGGAAGTGGGGAAGAGGGAAAGGGAGAGGAAGAGGTAGCGGAAGAAAAGGGAGAGAAAAGGGGAGGGAGTGTGGAAGAGAGTGAGAGGAAGGAAGGTGGGGTGATATGTGTAGAGGAGGAGGAGGAGGAGGAGAATGCAAAGGTGAAGAGGCATGGGTGGCAGGGGAGGAGGCTGCATGGTTGCAGACGGAGGCAAAGAAGGCGCAAGAGGCAGAGGGGAAGTGGGAGGAGGCAGAAAAGGAGGGGCAGGAGGTGGCAACAGGGGAGGGGGAAGACAAAGAGGGTGGTGGAGGTGGCAATAGGGGAGGAGGAGGGGTAGGAGGAAGGCGAGGAGATGACGAAGGAGGAAATAGGAAAAGAGGAGGAGGAGGAGTGGGAGGTAGAGGTAGAGGTGAGGGTGAAGGCGAAGGGGTAGGAGGAGGTGGAGGGGGCGAAGGCGAGGGAGGAGGAGGAGGAGGTGGAGGCAGAGGAGGAGGGGGGGAGGAGGAGGGAGGCAGCGAGGTGAAGGAGGAGGAAGAAGAGGAGGAGGCGCGCGGGGGAGTGGGGTGGAGGAGGACACGGAGGCAGGGCATATGTAGA
>APFE031625331.1:0-13588 GCA_000404065.3 Pinus taeda | reverse complement strand
ATCCTTACTATCTTTAGTTGTAAGTTGTCTTCATTTATGAATCATGATTTATTGACCACTGACATTGTATTTTGAATTTTGTATTGCTACTATGCATGCCTATTTAGATAAGAGATCTATTGTTTGAAATTCAATGAATTTGTATCATTAATTAGATTTGTGTAAGAAATATCTTAATTTTTTTTATATATTATATATATATTATATATATATATATATATATTTAATAAAATAATATATAACGAATCCTACGTGTCCTGTTCTAGGGGGTCAACGTGTTTGAATCCGACACTCGAATCCCCATATCCTACGAATCCCGAATACCCGTGTCAGGTGACTTAGGTTGTTACATAGACTCAAAGATTTACTAAGATCATTTACAATATATAACTTGCAGAGTGAGATGACCATGACACATAGACTGCTGATATGTGATCCGATCCTTGCTGAAAAAGTTGGTACTTCCACTTCCTTGGAACTTTGACTATTTGAGTGCAACACTTACAATAGTGATGAATGATCTGCTTGAAAAAATCTATGTGCCCCCAGGGGGTAATAACCACAGGTCTCAACATAGAACTTATCATTCCTTTCAGGATCCCAAACATCAATAACATCCACGAAACAAAATTTAAGTGTAATGATTTGTATCATTAAAATTTAATATAAGTAAAACATTTAATCATGGAAACCATAAGTATATAGCATATGCGCTCTTATGGTCATATTTTTTTCAAGAATCTGGTTTTATTAAAAATGCTTTATGTACTTGCTGTAGATTTTTTTCAGTCATAGACAAGTGTGAGAAACCTAACATAAAACATGAAGCAGAAAATCAAGTAAAAAATAGAAAAGGTGTATAACATTCTGGACTCTCCTATAGCTGGCAATGGCTTACAAATGCATCTAAATCTCTATGGAGTAGAAATTCCCTTTAGGGTGTTAAAATTCTATTCCGGAGCTATTTTATAATTCCTAGTAAATTTATAACCCAGAAATTTAAATCTGCACTTACTGAATTAAACCACACTGGAATTTTAACTCAGAGATTTACGTCAGAAGCAAATACATGAAATAATTCTTACACAAAAGTTAACCCTCCAACTGAGCTTCAATTCTATTATTTAGAACAATGAGGGTTCTCTAAGTGGGAAAATGACCCTACTGAAAATTACAAGCTATAGCAATTATAGAGATTTTCTGGGCACTTGTACCAGCTATATGACTCTCCAAATCTCCTTTGAAACACCCCGGTGACCTGCTATTTGCTTCAGCCTGCAACCTGCCCTCATTTGTGTGGCCGATTTGGACTCCTGCTCAACTGTGTACTTGTACCAGCAGTACAAACCCTCCCCACATGGCACATGTGAGATCTCTAGCTGAATAAGGCCTCAGACATTGTGGCTGCACCTTGTTGATCAGCTAAACTTGCTGTAGGGTCCTGCAGGGAATGATCTCTTGCTGTTGAAATCTCTCTTGATATTTTCCTCCCATGGTCTTGACCTCTGGATGAAAGTTCTTAACCTTTTGCTGAGATCTCTCATTGAGAAAATGCTCTTCTCAAGTCTGTGTCTTCTTCTTTCCTGAGGCTGTCTTTTATAATTCTTCATTGAACTAAATCCCCAACCCTAATCTCCAAAGTGATTGACGGTTGAGATTAATTCTGAGTCATTATTGTAATGAAATTACATTTCCGTAGATTTTTTCTAGCTCAGTAGTCAACATTAATTAATTAACTTAGTTAATGTGTTTTTCTAAGTTAGACTTAGAAAAATCATAAAAAACAACTTAATAAATTAAGCACGTTTCCTAAGTGAGACTTTAGATGACTCCTGCATTCTTGATACCTAGCCTAGTCCAATGTTAAACTTCAACATATGAGGCCTCTTGGAGCAGTAGTAAAGGGGACCTAAATTCCCTCAAGGGGCCATATGCTGAGTAGTAGAACAAGAGCATTGAGCTCAAATTTCAAAGAGAAAGGACAATTGGGAACTAGTCTGGACCGAAGAGCGGCCACTACTTAGAGGTCCATTCAAATCCAGTTGGAGGACAGCTTCACTGGGTTTGAGGGAGTAAGTTGGTTCATTTGGATCCACAGAACGATTTCTAAATTGACCTTATCCAACTTTTCTTTGATTTGTCTTAAACAACTACGGTATGCAAGCCGGTGCTAGATGTTTTGGAAGGCTTTCTTCGTCTGATTAATGATTGTATTGGCAAGGGCATCTTATTAGTGCTTTTATGCATTATGATTCTTTAATATGCATAGTTTGTTCTCAATCACCTCTTTTTTTATAGAGCTGTTGCTTAATTTCAAGTTCAAAGAACACAGTGACCATGCTGAAGCAGTAGACATTCGTACGGGTTGTACTGATATATTGTACTACATAGTGAATATACTGACCGTAGGGAATACAGCTGCACTGTTGGATACTTGTAGATCAGGTATATCAAAAGATTGTTGAGGTAGTACATGGCAGAGGACCTAAGGTTTCCTGGCTTTTCACGTAATGTAGCTTTTTCTGAATAGGAGGTCACCTTGTGATAATCCATTCAGATCTTTTCATATGATTTATGTTTTATCATGGTAATTCTTTATTCCTGAACAATCGGATGACAAATTATACAATAATAACTGAATTTTTACATGAGAAGAATCCAGATATAAGATGGAGAAAGCTAGAAAAGTGCCTACTAATAAAATATAATTTTCAAACTCATCAAGGTTATGGGGTGGCTCAATGGAAAGAGATCAAAGCACACCATAATGACTTGCTGTTTATCCGGAATTGTAGAGGTCTGCACCTATGATTGTCTGGCATATACATAATATCATTTTTAATACTTAATCAAATATCATTCCAAAGAGGTTCACCCTTTCATAATCTTTTATGCAAGAATGTATGGAAGATAGAGTTTTGATACTGGACTTCTGTTTCACATTCTAGTGTGAAATATCTGCTTGTCTGGAACCTGCCAGTCCCCATTCTTCTCTATAATGTACCTGCATTTAAAATATCAATGAAAAGTACAAATGCCTATCTTCTAAAATAAACAGTTTTTTGTTTTATAAAGAATAGACTCAAAATAAAAGGTGACAGAGAGTCCTTGTGTTAGTACTGATTATATTAGCTATATATTGTCTTTTTGAGTATTTAATAAAATGCTCTATAAATGGTTCAATAGTATTATCATTGGATAAACAATAAGTTCATGTTTTCTAAAGAAATATATCAATAGGTAAAGTACTTGTACTCTATTAAAAATTTATATATTTCATGCTTTGATTCCTCATGTCTTGTATACCTGTTCATGAATGATTAAATTGATTAATATATATTGGAGTCAACTATTTAAAAAACATCTTCAAGTATGCTATTTTGTTTTTGAAATACTGTTCATTATATTCAACAAAAAGTTGTTTGTGAGTTTCTTTATCATCTTATCATGTCAATTCAATTTGGGTTGTCACCATGACATCGTTTTCTGGCTTGATTAAGGTGAATTGTAATTGTACTTCTCGTGTTTGAACACATTCACAAAAAGTCCCTTTATCTCTATCTTCTGCATGCAGCTCTCTTCATTTTGCTCCTATCAGCACTGTTTTTCAAGTCAATTTTTGAGATGTGATCAATGTTATCGTATCACTTGAAATGGTGGAAGTACCCAGTTTAACTTTAGTTTATTCTATTTTAGTCTGCGTGTGCAGCTGCTGCAGCTCATTGCAAAGCTAAGGGGAAGAATATCTCAAAACTATCTTTGCAATATAGCTTGAAGAACAAGGATATTGCTTCAGTGTTGGTTGGCATGAACTCTGTTCAACAGGTTTTTGCCTTCATCCAATTCTCACTATTTATTCGTCATTATAATTTAAAAAAATAAAGAAAACAGTTTTATTAATTTCCTTGAATGATAAAAATTCAGTAAATTGAAGCACAAAAGGAAATTTTAGAGCATGCATTGTTGGTTGTCAGCCATCAATGTGTTCTTGTAGTTTGATTGTCAGCGATCAATGTGCTCTTGTAGTTTGATACAACTGAATCTGTCACTATTATGATGTGTGTATCCCACGAAAATAAATTCATCAAGGTCAATATAATTATTAATGATATCTCGTCCTGATAAACTAGTAGATGTAGGGCGTGTGAGGGGTTCTTGTTTTGTGACTTTGTAAAATAGCATATTGACTCTAGCAAAGATGAATCTGCTAATGTTCAAGGTCAACCGATCTTTTATGACTGCAATGAAGCTAGTGATCAGCCTCTAATTCTACGTTTCTAGGTCATATCATATCTTACTAGATGTGGCTCTTTCAAGGCAGCTTCTAAGGGATCAATCTTTTGATTCACAATTAGCTTTATTATCTGGTATGTTTTAGTGTCCAGTATAAGCCTGAGGTTATTTAAATTTTAAACCTTTTTGTCCACGTTAAAGGTCAGAAAATGAGAATTCAACACACCACATTTGTCTTTATTGTAAAGAAAGATATTTGTGATGAATAGAACCACAAATAAATTAACCTCTTAGTAAAGGAACATGGATAGAATTCTTTAAATAATTAACATTGTTAACCTTCAATATTATGAAATACTAGGCAACAAGAGATAATTGCTTCTGGTCAATTGGGTCTAGATCAAGTGGTTGCAAGGAAGAATTGTTATCCTCCCAACTTAGGTTCAAATCCTACTTATGGCATTTTCTTTCTTCATGGGTCAGTTGTCAATTAATGCTCCTTGTGAACCATGAGGAATATCTCACTCTTGCTTATGGGTAGGGTGCTTGGTTACATGTCAAAACAAAACAAGACAAAAAACAAGAGATAAAATGCTGCTCAGTCTTTACTTGTTGCTGGAATTTGTTCAACAGATAACAGAGCATTAGATCACAATCTCACATCTCAACTACACAATGATTCAAATCAGTCATTTTCATTGTTTACATAGAGGGAATTGTTTGAGAAAATATAAGCAAGCTGTTCTAGAATGATTGACTTTTACCAACTGGCCTATTAATCTTATATGTTTATACGTATGTTGCATTGGTTTTTGGGATGAGGGAATGATGGGGATAGTGGGGGAGGGGGAGGGATTGAGCCTGTGGGATGGTTAGAGCTCACCCCCAAATTTTTCATGTGATGGTGGGTTGGGGGCGACAATTATATATATAATAATAATAAAAAATATTAGAGATCTAAAGTTCACCTGAAACATTTGGCTTGTAAGCATAATAGACTATACTATATATAGCATTATGAACAGCCCTTACACTTTCCAGTTCTGAAAAGGACCGGGAAATTTAAAAAAGAACAGTATGGCATTCCATTATTGGCCCCTAGACATGAGGAAAATGCAGTTTAGCTTTAGCAAATTTAACTTCAACTATTTTTCATTTGCGGTAAGGTCCATGGAGGGTTCATGAGACAAACCACTGTCCCTATAACAGTTTTCCTTCTTCATATTTCTTTTTAATGATGATTATTTAAAAACTTAAAAGTCATTCCTTTCTCAATAGGCTCTACAGATTTTATAGCTGTGTCTAAAACCACTACAAAGCACTTTCGTTTTGCAAAGAAATTAGATTCATATTTCAGATTAAGTAGGTGGTTGAATATGAATTTATTGAAACATTTAGTACCCAATCCGAGCCAGTACGATCCGATTATTTTCACAATGCTTGAGGTTGGGATTGTGGAAGAACTGGACTTGAATGACACTTGGAAACCTATGTAGAATATGTGAGAGCTGAGATAACAATGAGAAGAACAAGAGCACTAACCACAAGGATCAGCCCTTTGAAATGTTGCAGTTCTTAGTTTTTTGACATGTAAGCTTTGTTTGCTGTAATGTTGTTGCTGAAAATACAATAGTTAAATCAACAAAAGGAAAATTGAAACCCATCATACAAAATCCATGTTTTGAGTTACAACTTGTACCAATATATAGATTCAATGCAATACAAAATAAATGGATGGAAAAGGTGATCATATTGCCCAATCATCAATGTACTTTGTCAAAATTGGATGTACATGCCATGAATGTCCCCAAAATCTGCCTAGAATAGGTACATGCAGCACCAACAATAGCTACTCAGTCTTCAGATTGAGAGGAGGAGCAAGAGGCACCTTCTAGTTTTGTTAGGATGAAGCTGAAATGGCTTGAGTTGACTCTGAGAGACGCTCGAGAGCATGTGGAGTATCCTAGGAGGAGTTTTAGGGAGTGTAGACCACTGTAAAAGTTTTCTAGCTACATGGCACTTATGAGTGAATTGGTGATTTTGAGCCTTCTAGCTTTAGGAGGCAATAGACCAACATGTTTGGAAGGATCCCATGATGGAAGACTATTCTTCCATTATGAAGAATGATGTATGAGATGTTGTGCCTATGTCAAACGGGAAATCAATGGTCAGTTTGAGATGGATCTTCAAGATCAAATAGGTTGTAGATGGCAGCATCGAGTAATACAAGACTAGGTTCATGGCGAGAGGGTTCTCCTAGAAGGAAGGAGTGGATTATGAGGTTATATTCGCTCTAGTCACTAGATACACTTTTATCAGGGCTGTTATGTGTATTACTTTAGAGATGTATTGGAGGATACATTAGATGGATTTTGAAGATAACCTTCTCAATGGTGTGTTTGAGGAAGAGGTGTATATCCAGTAGCCACAAGGTTTTGAGGTGCATGGGATAGATTCTCATGTATGTAGGTTGATGAATGCAGTGTATGGTCTTAAACAGGGACCTAGAACATGGTGCTCAAGGAAGGATTGATGGGTATCTGCTAGGTATGTGTGAAATTTTTAATACCATTGCAATTTCTGGTTATTATTCACCTATTTGAATTAGATTATTTGTCTTCTGCAATTTATGTGATAAATACTGAATAAAACACTATGACAACTTCACAAAAATTAAATCACAGTAACATAAAATATTGCACACACACAAAATAATAGACACAATATTTTTGGACAAATATCTCTAGAAAAATCCCAGTGTGGGGAAAATCAATTCTATAGATGAGTATTTTATTATTCTTCAACAATTATGTAATTGAAAATTATTACAATTGTTTGTCGCAAATTAGCAAACCTCCGGAAATTTGCCTTTTTCACTTCTGCTAGTCGATTTGACCTCCTAGAAGCAACTTGGATCCTATGATTCAATTCGGCCCTCCTTTGGAGCCCTAAACTGGTCTACACGTGCAACCTTAGCTAACTTGTCCTCTACTGGCAACTCGCACTGACCGAGAAATAAAATCATCCTCCTCTGGAAATTCGACCTTCACTGGCAAACTCAGCGTCTCCAATGCAAATCAATCTCTCTGGCAAATTTTCTCTTGCTCCGACAGCTCGACCTCACTAATTCAATTCACACTACTAGCGAAACTCGGTCTTTGCAGATAAAATTGATCTCCCTCCATCACTAAGAATCTGGAAATCACTGCGAAGAAATATCTCTCTGGCAACTCAATCTTTGATCACTGTTGATCTCAACTGTTGGTGTTGTCATGCTATCACTGCACCCTTGATCTCATTGCAAATCTGCTTATTTGAATGTACACTCTAAATGCCCATTGATCTCCTCTTATAATCTCTCCTTGAGAAATCAACAACCACGATCTAATCTGATGGCTAAGATCATCTTGACTTCTAAAATTATTTTTCTAGATGTCACTAGAGGAAAATCAATTCGTCTCAATTAATCTCTGATTAGTTAACCAGTTTTCCTAAGTTAGACTTAGGATAGTAATTAAATTGGCTAATTAATTATAGTTAAGACAATTTTTCTTAGAAACTTTTTTTCTGGGTATTGGAGATAATTATTCCATCTGTTAGTATCTTTGTAGCATTAGATGTGTTCTAGCCACAAAATTTGGTAGAGAGGCTAGAACACACGAGATCTCCAAGACCTAGAAATTGTTTTTGGAAATTCCACATAGAAGTGACTTAATTAGATTATTTTCCAAATTTGTAATGTTTCCTAAGTCTAAACTTAGGAAAACTGGTTAATTAATCAGTATTAATTAAGTCAAGGTGAGAATCATCTGGAAACTCACACAGATCGATTCCAAGATGATCCTAGCCATTGATTAAGTTTTAACCTTGGCCGTTGGTGCTCCAATAGTGGATTATAAGAGGAAGTCGATGGCCACTTGGAGAACATACTTGAGATCACCATAAATTCGATTTCCTTGGCAGATCAATTTCGAAAGTAGCAATAGTTAGTTTCCAGAGAGCCAGAGATTGAAGCAGTGAGTTAGGGGCAAGGATAGTGAGTCTGAAGAATATTTTCCAGATCCAGAGAGGCAACAACAAGAGGGCCAAGTTATTCCTAGTGAGGTAGCACAGAGGACTACGCAGTTGCTTCAGATTGGCAATTCAGTTTAGCTGAGGAAAAATTCGTTCTCAGTTCTAGAGGATGGGTAGAGGTTCTAGAGTGCCGGAGAGACATTTTCCTCAACAGAGGCAGGCATAACGACTTCATCAGAGATTGGTTGGAGGCTTGACGTCACAGAGACTACACAAAGGCTGACGCAGAGGATCCAGAGGGCCAAGTTTTCTGAAGGCATGTTGCGCTGGGATTGCTTGTGGAGGAAGGGTAATTCCCTTCAATAGTTTTGCCCAGATTCCTTACTATGGATTGCCAGTTTTAGGCATCCAGATTGTACTTAGATTTTCACTGCTGTATAAAAAAATAAAACCCACATCTACTGTGTTAATTTTTTATGTGTGTGCGCTAGTATTTTCTCAGTTCCAACGCTATTTATTTTCTGTAGTTTATTTGTGAAAATCATAGTGTGAATTATTTGGTATTTGCCGTAGTAAACTGCAAATAAATTGTTAAATAAATTTAACAATTAGGAAAATAATTTCCAATTGCTGTGATAGATGAAATTTTCACATGGTATCAGAGCGTATTTGATCAACCAGGAAGCTCAGAAGCGAAGGAAGGAATTTCGCTGCTCAGTGAAGAGGCCAAAATTCTCAAGAGTAGTGCAATATGCAGACAGGCAGGCCAAGTTGCTTGAGGAAGCTAGATTTTTCGGAGCAAAGAGATAGAAAAATTCGATTTTCCAGTGTGAGTGATTCTAGCAGGCAAAAGGAGCAGCGCAAATTTTTCGTTGGGCAAATTTCTGGCTAGATGCAAAGGGTTTTGCAACAGTTCACTAGAGCAAAATCAGCGTCGGGTGGAAGAGAGAAGCATATACAGTAGTGGGAAAATTTTCCTCAGGGAACTTCAAGTCCCAGTAGTTCGAATTTCCAGTTGCAGATTGGCAATAACAGAAGGGAGTGGCAATCGAGCACAGAGAGAAAGAGGGAGATTTTCGAGGTTTATTTCTCTAGTTTTGAGTTTCCAGATTTTGTAGCTCTGTAGGGATGGTCGTATGAGAATACCAGAGGAGGTTGTGCGAGTTAGCCATAATGCAGATTTGGGTAGCATATCGACTTCCAGTTGTTGGAAGCGGATGCCGAAAGAAGTGCGAGTTGCCTAGTGCGAGTTGCAAAGAAAGGAAGGGTCCTAGCTAGGGACTAGGCTTGAAAGGAGATAGTGGGGCACCAGATCTAGGAGGAGTATAAGGCTCTAGTGTGCCATATTGGGCAGGGTCAAACACAGTTGCAACAAGGAGATCAATCAGATTAGTTCCAAATTGTTGTAGTGGGACCATCACCTTTGCTACGGGGGCCCATAATATCATAGTAGCAGGTTCAGTGTCAGTAGATACAGCCAATCATTTAGATGACAACTGCAAATCTAGTTGCAGTTAGTACATGTGAGACACTTGTTGAGTTGGATGTAGTGACACAGGCAGTGCGAATTGACCAGTTGCAGTATAAAGTTGCAGTTCCAGCTAGAAGATTCCCAACACAGAACTACGCAATCCAGTTTCTAGTGCGAGTTTCCAAGAGGGAGCAGAGAGATTTCCCATACGGAGATCGAGACTTAGAGGGAGTTGTAGCCCTAGAGAGCTACAAAGATTGGGCAGGGTCCTTGAGGAGCCCACCTCATGGATCATTACCTGGCTAGGGGGCCAACAATATTCAGTAGCAGGATGGATCAATGTCAAAGGTGCAATCAAAATTCTAGAGTGACAGTTGCAAATTAGTTGCAGTCAAATGTTGGAGAGCACAATGCAAAGTTGACAGTAGTGCAAAGTGGCACAGAGCAGAGTCAAGATTAATGCAAATTCCTTGGTGGACAGTGCAATTGCTAGTTGCAATCAGGACTTGGGAGACAGATGCATCATACTAAACACCGTTGATTCAGTATTTTGGATGCTTTTCAGTTGCAAATGTTGCAGTTGTAGAAACAACAGATGAGAGGGAGTTGCAGTACAGATGCAGTGTTGGCAGCAGTAGCACAGATGCAGCATCAGAGTTGCACAGTGATTGATGGATGGTGACTGAGGGAATAACACAGTGACTAACAAAACAAAGCAGTGATTGAGGAAACAACGCAGTGACTAATGAAGCAACAATGTGACTGAGGGAGAAACACTGTGACTGAGGGAGCAACGTAGTCATTTCCAGCAGAGTTTCTTGTAAGACATCAATAGCGTGACAGAGGTGGTACAGAGACAAAGTGTTGTGGTAGGATGTACAACATTAGAACACATTCCTCGCTAAGAGGGAGTGTTAGTATTTTGTAGCATCAGATGTGTTCTAGCCACGAAATTTGGTGGAGAGGCTAGAATACATGAGAACTCTAAGACCCAGAAATCGTTTTTGGAAATTCCACCTAGAAGTGACTTAATTAGATTATTAACCAATTTTTTAATGTTTCCTATGTCTAAACTTAGGAAAACTGGTTAATTAATCAGTATTAATTAAGTTAAGGCAAGAATCATATAGCAACTCACACAGATTGATTCCAAGATGATCCTAGCCATCGATTAAGTTTTAATCTTGGCCATTGGTGCTCCAACAATGGATTATAAGAGGAAGTCGATGGGCACTTGGAGAACATATTTGAGATCACTAGAAATTTGATTTCCTTGGCAGATCGATTTCTAGAGTAGTAGTAGTCAGCTGCCGGAGAGCTAGAGATCGAAGTGGTGAGTGAGGGGTAGGGACAGTGAGTCCAGAGGATATTTTTTAGATCCGGAGAGGCAACAACAAGGGGGTCGAATTATTCCTAGTGAGGCAGCGCAGAGGACTGCGTAATTGCTTCAGATTGGCAGTTCGATTTAGTTGAGGAAAAATTTGTTATCAGTTCCAGAGGTCGGGCAGAGGTTCTAGAGAGCGAGAGAGACTTTTTTCTCAGCAAAGGTAGGCCGAACGACTTCATCAGAGATTGGTTGGAGGCTTGATGTCATAGAGGCTGCACAGAGGTTGATGTAGAGGGTCCAGAGGGTAGAGTTTTCGGAAGGTAGGTTGTGCTGCGATTGCTTGTGGAGGAAGGGTAATTCCCTTCAATAATTTTGCCTAGATTTTCTTGTTGTGGATTGCTAGTTTTAGGCATCCAGATTGTACTCGGATTTTTACTGTTGCATAATAAAATAAAACCCTCATCTGCTGCACCGATTTTCCTGCATTGGGTTTTTGTGGGGACTTTTGTCCAAAAATAATGGTGTTAATTTTTTATGTGTGTGCTAGTATTTTCTCAGTTCCAACGCTATTTATTTTCTGCAGGTTATTTGTGAAAATCATAGTGTGAATTATTTGGTATTTGTCGTAGCAAACTGCAAATAAATTGTTAAATAAAATTAACAATCAGGAAAATAATTTCCAGTTGCTAGATGGATTTTTCACACCATCTGTGTCTCTAGCCTCATAGACACAGTTGAGACTAGAACACCTGTTCGAGCTACACAAACTAATAGCATGGGCTTCACCATCCACTCATTCTGGTACTGAATGTAGATGACCTTTTTATCATAGGGATATAGGAGCTCATAGAAAGAGACTTAGCTATAGAGTTTGAGATGGACATATTAAATTTCTAATACGAGGCAGATTTGTTTCCTCACAACAAATTAATTTATCCCTAACAATTTATTTATTTACCCAAATAAACACTAATTTACAGAAAAATAAAATCATTGGTATTTTTAACTTAGAATTTAAAATATGCAACAAAAATAAACCAGAGAGGTCATTCACACATAAAAAATAAATTAACCCACAACAATTCTTTGTCATTTCATTATTTGGAAAATCTGGGTTTCTCGACCCATAAAGATAGAAGGAAGAATACAAATCTAGAATCTGCAAATCGGCTCCCTTGGATTGAATTTGGCCCAGATAAATTGGCCTCAAGGAAATATACCTCTAGATGAAATTGACCTGAAGAACTCGACTTCCAACAATTCAATCTGTGCCCTGCCACTAATGCGCACTAAGAAAACCCCAACACTCTAGCAACTTGGCCTCCTCATTCTTGGTATCCCAGGATTCGCACGGATCCACTCACACTTCTCTATCTCTACGCACTAGTCAACTGAGCCACTCGCACTTAAGAGAAAATCGCTCTCTTCATGATGACTTGCTCACACATCTTGTGCTCTTCGTCTTGTGTCTTCACCTCCTTGCTAGGCTCCCTTTATAGTCTTCATTGAGTCCAGACTCCAAATCCCTATCCACAGTCTCCCTTCTAGAACCATCTTGGAGATCAACGGTTGAGATTATTTTTAAGTCACTTAAATAATTATATTATTTATCCTTAGAAATAACTCAATAGTCCACAATAATTAATTGACTTAAATTATTTTACTTTTCCTAAGTTAGACTTAGGAAAGAAGACATAAATCACTAAAAGAGGCAAATAATGTCTTCCACATGCTAAGACCTTCCGAAGCTACTCACATCAACACTCTCTCCTAGCAAGGGATGGATTCTCCACCACCCCTAACTTATCTTGGTACTTAACTTTCCCTTCACTAGAGGCTTATTGAGAATGTTTGCCACCTGCTCCTCTGTAGAAATGTACTGCAATCTCATAACACCCCTTTGGGCCCTATCTCTAATGAAGTGATATTTGATCTTGACATGCGTGGACCGATCATGAAACACAAGATTCGTAGAGAGCTTAATGCAACTCGAATTATCATAGTGGATCATTGTTGGTCCCATTTGCAGATCAAATAGTCCTGCAAGCATCTTGTGAATCCAAATTGCCTCACAACTCGCCATACTCGCTACGATGTACTCTGCCTCTGTTGAACTGAGTGTCATTGGTTGCTGCTTCCTGCTGAGCCATGAGATCATGGTTGATCCCAAGCTGAAACTACATCCAGATGTGGACTTTCTATCCACCACATTCCCTGCCCAATCAAAACCTATGGACCTCTGCATCTCCACTTCTCCAACTTTGACATATCTCAGTCCAAAGTCTGTTGTCCCACACAGGTATCTCAGCACATGCTTTGTTGCCACCGAATAAACTTGTCTCAGCGCCACCATGATCTGACTGAGTGTGTTCACAACAAAACATATATCCTGCCTAGTATTGACTAGATACATCAAGGAACTTATCAGTTGCCTATACAGTGTGGGATCCATTAATTCACCTTCAGAAGCGCTCAACTTCTTTAGTTTAATGATCATAGGTGTAGACATAGGCCTTCAATCCTCCATCCTGAATCTCCTCAAA
>APFE031625323.1:0-38228 GCA_000404065.3 Pinus taeda | reverse complement strand
TGTTGTTTACAACAGTGTGCAGAGGCAGATAATGTTGTTGCAATACATTTCGACAGAGGAACAAGATGCTGAAATTTTGACAAAGGCCTTGTCAAGAGGGAAATTTGGGTTCCACAAGTGTAGGATAGGGCTTGTTGATAATCCCTTTCATGTTGAAGGGGAATCTTGAAAATTACAGCAAGAAACTCTCAATTTGATTTTGCCTTGATTAAATTGAGAAAATTCAAATTTCCACATCAGCAGGCAACTTGGATGATGTTAACCTATGTGACATGGTTTATGTCACCTTGTTTACTTAGTAAAATAAAGTTGGAAGGGGTAGATTTCAGTTTTGCATGTGTGATTACTAATTTGTAGAAATCAAGGTAAGTTATTTCAAGTTTTTTCAGTGAATCTGGTTCCAGCTATTGGAAGAACTAATGGAGGGTTAGTTATATAGCTAGACTTGAGTCAAACTCCTTGATCATTCAGTTAACTTATCAATCAGCCCAAAATATCTTGTGTTGCATGCTCTTAGATGATGAACCTAAGGAATTTTGCGATTCAATTAGGGTAGTTTCCTAAATAATAAGGGTAGCTCCTCAAGGGAAATTCCCAAGGAAACAAGGGCTCAAGTAAAGGCATAAATTGACTATGTTTGTGTCAAAGCTTCTTACTGATTAGAGAGATAGGTTATTCACTTGCAAGTTGTGCTAGGTTGAGAAAATGAATTGTAATACATCTCTACTCATTTGATTAATGCAAGAAGATGTTGGGGTTTTTAGCATATTACAGAAGATCTGTAGGAAGGAAAGCATAGATGTTGTAATCTCAACAAATGAATGTAAAAATTTGAATGTAGAGATTTTTGTGGAACTGGAGTGGAGAAAAATTCAATGTATAAGAAACAATATTATTTTAGTTCATGAAAAAAGAAACATCAAAATTAGGGTTTTCCACTTTGTATAGTGTTAAAAAATTAACATTTCTTTAATTGTATGTTGGTCATAAAAATACAAAATTATTTGAAAATTTGAAGAAAGATCTTTTTTGTTATGGCTTATTCTTAATATATATGAATTTAATCATTACATTTGTAAAAACCTTTGGTAAAAATATGAGAACTACATTTCCAATTTATGTTTGTGCTATTATAATTATATGTTGTTGTTTCTGAAAACGATAATGATTTTACATTTATTGATATCAAAAGTAATTTTGAAATATATTTATTTTATTATATTAAATATTACAAAACAACATATAATTGAAAAAATAATATTAAATTATATATAAGCCAAATTAATTAACCTTTTGATGTATTTATAAATTAAAAAGGAAAGCATTATAATATTTATAAAATCATATCCATAAATTGATTATGGAAGGAAAATATAAGAATGTCACTCTTGAGGAACTCTCGTAAAGGATGAACATCATCAGTTGTTTCTCAGAACATCCCGTCACATCATCAACTCAATCAAGAATCCATCTCCATATAAGTATAAGCCATGCTCAGGCCCATGAAGTAGTCCTCATCTCATCTCCAACATGTTGTCCATGATGTTTGGTACTAATGTGCTGCATGAAATCAACCACATCTATCCCAACATCATCCATGTGTATCTCCTCCATATGAAGAGATCATCTCATCAACCTCCAACTCTCGATCTGCCACATTGAGGTCCATGAAGCAACCTCCATCATATCTGCAATGTGCCATCCCTCAAGTCTGCCATAGAAACAAGTATACACTTGTCTCCTCTATCCATGTGTTGCCCATGATCGTAGACTAATCAGCTCCCATGTGTCTAAAATGGTTAAGTCTCAACTCAACCCATGCCCAAGTGTTGCCACCAAGGCATCATCATCATTGTAACTCCATCACTCCAAAGTGTCTCATATCGATCCTCTACATCAGGTCACTCTTTCAAGCCATTCCCATGCATGTACTTGAAAGTATGCACCCCATCCTGCATCAAAGTCTCTGACCTCAGCTCCTCAATGCATCATATCCTCCAAGTCCACCATCTATGAAGTCCCCAAAAGTCACAACAATCTCATGCCATTATGAGCTCCATGAGTCATCTCCAACCAACATCTCAGCAAACATACAAGTCTCGGCCCAGAGGTCTCTGCAAGATGCCTTAGCTTTCCATGTAGTAGAAATGCTCCATAACCTGCTCACAAATGCATCCAAGTCCATGGCCTTGTTGTACATAAGTGCACAACCACTCCATCGGCTCACAATAAGTCTCCATGTCATATCAGCAAATCCACCTACATAACATCCCTGCCTTGGCACTCCTCATTGGATGCCCATAAGTGACATATCTAAAAGTGCTCCCACATAATGTCCATGCATAAGACTACCATGATCCATGTCTCTAACTTGATGTCCATGACTAAGTTGCTCATGTAGTCCAACCAAGTAGACCCATCACAAGAATCGGTCATCCTCATCCAAGTCTGAAATCTTCGGTCTACTGAACTTGGTCACCCAACCATATTATTATCATTTCATGAGTCTCTTCCATCATAGCTCCCCCATTAAGGGTTCCACCAAGACTTGCTCTTGGTCTCAACCATGAGAAGTTGACCTAAGTGTCATCATACCCAAGAGTGTGCCCTCCAATCTGTCCATGAGTCATGTCGAGCATTTAGCCAATGTGACTAAAGCATGACCTGCTTCCACTGTCTTCATGAGCCACCTTGCTCTGATACCGTGTGTCATGCCCCCAAGCCTACAATAGTCTTCCAACCATGCTAGGTGAGGTGCGGCACCACCAACACTTTCTTTTCACCAATACTTATGTTCATTGACTACGCCTAACCACTTACTCCTACTTAGTTTGTGTTTCTCAACCAAGTATTATTAATGTTTCCTTTATACCAATGAACACCCATAGACATTCATTATCAACACCATTATACAAGAGAAACGCACAATAGTATAAAGGGAGGGGCAACTCCCTGTAATATGAGTTTGCCCGAATAAATATATATAATCTTCTTTTACAAGTACAAGTTAAATCTTGGGAAACCCCAAATTTACACTTAGCCAATTTTCACAACTTCCGCAAACTCAGTTGCCGAGCTCGTCGACACCTCCGCATAATTACCGCACGACTCACCAACCCTTCGTTCACCTCATCGCAGGATCATGTTGTTTGCCCAACTCGTGCAAGCCTCCAAGTCGTCACACACGGGCGCCTCTGCCCGAGACACACCTCCATTCACAATCTCAACACTTCACCATTTCCATTGTTTTTTCATGGATGACGCGCCCTCACCCGGCCACCCGTCTGCACGTCCACCTGTTTACCCATTCAACATCGCCCAAGTCACCACACGACTCCACCTGGGTTGCCATAGGACTTCACCTGGTTCGCCCGAATGACCTCACCGGGTCGCCACACGACATTGCCCGGGTCGCCCGAGCAACCTTGCCTGAGTCCTACCTGAACGACCTTGCCCGAGTTCTGCCTGAACGACCTGCCTGAATGACCTTTCTGAACAACTTCCCTAGAAAACTTTTCTGAGTGAATTTCTCAAATGACTGTCCGAACGACGTGCCTGAATGACTGTCATAACGAGCTGCCTGAACGACTGTCCGAACAACCTATTTGAATGACTGTTCGAATGACCTGCTTGAATGACCTTCCTGAATCACTGTCTGAACGACCTACCTAAACAACTATCCGAATGACCTGCCTTAATGACTTTCCAAATGACCTGTCTGAACGAGTTTACACCCAAGGATGTTAGGACCTGCGATTCGTGCGACGAGCAAGGCAACTCAACCATGTGAAGTGCATGCGAAACATGAAACAAAATGTACCTTGGGCGAGTCTACAAGGAGTTGGGCGAGTTGAGGGGGTTTTCCCATGAGTTGGGTGGGTCGACCATCCTCCGGGTGAGAGAACACATTATGAACATGTCGGCCAGGTGTTTGGTGTGGGTCAGCCGAGTGACACAACCCGCCACCCGCCTGTATATATTAGAGGGCGTTTGGAGGAAAACGAACATCAATCAATCAACAAGTTCGAACAAGGAGTTATGAAGTGTGTGGATGAGCCCGCACGGTGGGTGGAAGTCAGGTGTAAACTCGTTCAGACAGGTCGTTTGGACAGTCATTCACGTAGGTCGTTCGAACAGTCGTTCAGGCAGGTCGTTCTGGCAGGTCCTTCGGAGATTCGTTCAGGCAGGTCATTCAAGCAGTTCGTTCGAACAGTCAGGCAGGTCGTTTGGACAGTCATTCAGGCAAGTCGTTCAAGCACGTCATTCGAATAGTCGTTCAGACAGGTCAATCGGATAGTCATTCAAGGCAGTCGTTCAGGCAAGTCGTTCGGACAGTCGTTCAAGCAGGTCATTCAGAAAATCGTTTGAGAAATTCATTCAGAAAAGTCATTCAGGGATGTCCTTCAGGAAGGTCATCCAGGCAGGTCATTCAGGCAGAACTCGGGTGAGGTCATTCAGGCAGGACTTGGGCGAACCGGGTGAAGTCATGTGATGATCCGGGTGAAGTCAAGTGGAGACTTGGGCAAAGTTGAATGGGTGAACGAGTTGTGCAGACGGGCTGCCGGGTGAGGACGCGTCATGCACAACGAAATAGTGGAAATGGTGAAGTGTTGAGATTGTGAACGGAGGTGTGACTCGTCCGGAGGAACCCATGTGTGGTGACTTGGTTACGATGAGGTGCGCCCAAGTTGGGCAAACAAGACGATCGTGCGACGAGGTGAACGAAGGGTTGGTGGGTCATGCGCCGACTGTGCGGAGGTTCCAATGAGCTGGGAAACCAAGTTTGCTGAAGTTGGAAATTTGGCTAAGTATGAATTTCGGGTTTCCCAAGGACTTAGCCTATACTTTGTAAAAGTGGAAAAATTGTATATATATTGATTCAGGCAGACTCATATTGCAGGGAGTTGCCCCTCCCTTTATATTCTTGTGCATTTCTCTTGTATAATGCTGTTGATAATGAATGTGTATGGGTGTTCATTGGTATAAAGGAAATATTACTAATACTTGGTTGAGAAACACAAACTAAGTAGGAGTAAGTGGTTAGGCATAGTCCACGAACATAAGTATTGGTGAAAAGAAAGTGTTTGGTGGTGCCGCACCTTGCCTACCATGGTTGGAAGACTACCTTAGGCTTGGGGGCATGACAGGTGGTATCAGAGCTGATGATCAGGAAGATGATCGGGTTGACGATGAAGTGCTGATCCCACTGCACTATCGTGACAGTTGGTATCAGAGTTGGTGAAGTGCAGGGGAGATTTGACAATGAAGTGTTGATCCCACTACACTATCGTGATAGTTGGAGAAAGGTTGCTTGTGATAATGGAAGCAGGTACTTGTAGGTGAAGGAAGCTAGTTTCACATACAAGTGGAACAAGGGTCGGTTCATGGTTGTAGGGAACTTGGTGAAGCTGTTGAATGGTGAAATGGGTTTAGCAGGGGTGAAGCTTAGTGCTTGGGCCAAGCTAAATGAAAAGACATGGTAGGTTTGGAAGAACACAAAGTGAAGCTCTTGCTTACCTTATACAGGTTGAAGCAGATGAAAGAAGATAATCCCTGGATTTAAGAGAAGCTTGCAGTCTTGCAAAAGAATGTTGAAGATGAACTTATTCAACTTGGATGGACAATGGAGCAAGATGAAGTTGTAGATTTTGCTGACAAGGAAGAGGAAGCCGTGATGATTGAGGATGTTGCAGATGTGACAACGATGGAGGATGAACTTGAGATTGATCAAGTTGGACTAGGATCATGCAATTTGCAGACATGGATGGATGAGGACACTCCCATGGAGGAACCTCATGATGATGATGATGTAAGTACTATTGATACTTGTGTTTCACTTGAGCATTTGGCAGATGGACCGTATGCAGGGAAGGGTAAAGCTAGTTTGCCGATGCTAAGGGGCATTTTACCATGGATGTCTATGATGAGACCTTGTATGGAGAAGCAAGGATTGTTAATTGTTCCAGGACTTGTTGGGGTTGTTTTTGACCTTATGGTAGAAGGTACAAAGGCCCATGACAAGGGAGGAACATGATGATCGTTGCAAAGAATGGGTCATGCTTTAGTCACATTGGCTAAGTGCCCGGCATGACTCATGGACAAATTGAAGGGCACACACTTGGGTGGACTTTTCATGATCAAGACCAAGAGCAAGTATTGGTGGAACCTTCAGTGGGGGAGCTATGATGGAAGGGACTTGTACTGATGATATGGTTGGGTGACCAATTTCACTAGACCAAAGATTGCAGACTTGGATGAGGATGACGGATTCTTGTGATGGGTCTACTTAGTTGGACTACATGGACAACTTAGTCATGGACATCAGGTTGGAGACATGGAGCATGAAAGTCTTATGCAGGGACATAATGTGGGAGAACTTGTAGAGTTGTCACTTATGGGCATCCAATAATGAATGCCAAGGCAGGGATGTTGTGTAGGTGGATTTGCTGATGTGACATGGAGACTTATACTTATGAGCCGATGGAGAGGTTGTGCACTCTTGTACAACAAGGCCATGGACATGGATGGATTTGTGAACATGCTATGGAGCATTCCTATTACATGGAGAGCTGAGGCATCTTGCAGAGACCTTTGGGCCGAGACTCGTATGCTTGATGAGATGTTGGTTGGATGGCTTATGGAACTCATGATGACATGAGGTTGTGACTTTGAGGGACTACATATATGGTGGAATTAGAGGATCTAATGCATTGAGGAGCTGAGGTCAGAGACTTTGATGCAGGATGGGGTGCATACTTTTAAGTACATGCATGGGAATGGCTTGAAAGAGTGACTTGATGTGGAGGATCAATATGAGACACTTTGGAGTGATGGAGTTACGATGATGATGATTCCTTGGTGGAAACACTTGGGCATGGGTTGAGCTGAGACTTAACCACTTTAGAAACATGGGAGTTAATTAGTCTACAATCATGGGCAGCACATGGATAGAGGAGATAGGAGTATACTTGTTTCTATGGCAGACTTGAGGGATGGCACATTGTAAATATGATGGAGGTTGCTTCATTGACCTGGATGTGGCACAACGAGAGTTGGAGGTTGATGAGATGATCTCTTCATATGGAGGAGATACACATATGGATGATGTTGGGATAGATGTGGCTGATTTCATGCAGCACATTAGTACCAAATATCATGGACAACATGTTGCAGATGAGATAAGGACTACTTCATGGACTTGAGCATGGCTTATACTTATATGGAGATGGATTCTTGATCAATTTGATGATGTGACGGGATGTTCTAGAAACAACTAATGATGGTATGAGGATGTTCACTCTCATGGTTTGAGCGTGATAGTTGGATTAGCTACCAAACTAGTTCAGACATGGGGACGCGTAGTGTGTAGAGATGTGTTAGAATTGTGTTGGAGTATCATGGTAGCAGTTCACATGAGGACGACACATGGTGAGGTCGACACGAGATGTTGTAGAAAGCATGTAGTTTGAGATGGAGGGACCAGCCTTCCATGACGGAGAGCCACGTGTGGAGATTGTGACAGGGTGGTCGATGGTCATGGATTGAGATGATTTCCGATGTATGACATATCGATGGGATGTATACCTTGGTATGGTGATCTTGGTGACAGATGGTTGCCGGGATGAGATATTGTTGAGGACGACAATGACTTCCAGTGGGGGAGGATGTTAGGACCCACGGTTCATGCGACGGGTAGGGCAGCTCAACCATGCAAAGTGCGTGTGAAACATGAAACGAAATGAACCTTGGGCAAGTTTATAAGGTGTTGGGAAAGTTGAGGGGGCGGTCCCATGAGTTGGGCGGGCCGACCATCCTCCGGGCGAGACAACACATTATGAACGAGTTGGCCGAGCGTTTGGCGTGGGTCGGCTAGGTGACACAACCCACCACCTGCCCATATATATTAGAGGGTGTTTGGAGGCAAACGAACATTAATCGTTCAACAAGTTCGAACAAGGAGTTCTAAAGTCCGTGGATAAGCTCGCACGATGGGCAGAACTCGGGTGTAAACTCGTTTAGACAGGTCGTTCGAACATTCATTCAGGCAGGTTGTTCGGACAATCATTCAGGTAGGTCGTTCAGGTAGGTCATTCGGACAGTCGTTCAAGCAGGTCATTCAGATAGTCCTTCAGGTAGGTCATTCAAGCAGGTCATTCGGACAGTCATTCAGACAAGTCGTTCAAGCAGGTCGTTCAGGAAGGTCATTCGAACAGTCGTTCAGGCAGGCCGTTCGGACACTCGTTCAAGAAAGTCATTCGGAAAAGTCATTCAGGGAAGTCATTCAGGAAGGTTGTTCAGGCAGGTTGTTTAGGTAGAACTCGGGCGAGGTTGTTCAGGTAGGACTCAGGTGAGGTTGTTCAGGAGAACCGAGTGAAGTCATGTGGCAACCTGGGTGAAGTCGTGTGGCAACTTGGGTGAAGTTGAACAGGTGAACGGGTTGGGTGAACGGGTGGACGTGCAGACGAGTGACCGGGTGAGGGTGTGCTGTGAACGACGAAACAGTGGAAACAGTGAAGTGTTGAGATTGTGAACGGAGGCGCCCATGTGTGGCAACTTGGTTATGACGAGGCACACCAAGTTGGGCAAACAACACGATCGTGCGATGAGGTGAACGAAGGGTTGGTGAGTTGTGCAGCGACTGTGTGGAGGTGCCGATGAGCTGGGAAATCGAGTTTGCCGAAGTTGAAAGTTTGGCTAAGTATGAATTTGGGGTTTCCCAAGGACTTAGCCTATACTTTGTAAAAGTGGAAAAATTGTATATACATTGATTCGGGAAGACTCATATTGCAGGGAGTTGCCCCTCCCTTTATACTGTTCTGCATTTCTCTTGTATAATGTTGTCGATAATGGATGTGTATGGGTGTTCATTGGTATAAAGGAAACATTAATAATATTTGGTTGAGAAACACAAACTAAGTAGGAGTAAGTGGTTAGGCGTAGTCCACGAACATAAGTATTGGTGAAAAGAAAGTGTTCGGTGGTGCCGCAACTCGCCTAACACAGTTGGAAGACTCCTTTCGTGTTTTCGTTGTTCCCCCTGGAGCCCTGTCTTTTCCTTCCTTCTAGGATTTATCCTTCTTTCTCTCTGGTCTTCTAAAGGCCTTTTTCTGGTCCTTCTCCTTCTTTTTATTTTGTATCATTTTTTTAATATAATTATTATGTATGTTTTTATTTGTTTATTATCATTTTATTATTTTATTATTATTATTATTATTTCTTTTTATTTTTCTTTATTTTTAATTATTTATTTATTTTATTTGTTGTTTTTTTTTTTTTTTTAAACTTAACCCTACCTGCCACATTATTAACTAATTTTCAATTTATTATTTATTTGATTTTTACTTATTTAATTATTTTTTATTATTTTCCGTCCACTATTTATCTTAACAACATTATCTTATATAACTAAATCTCATTTAAGTTCCAAATAACTTATAACTTTTAATTTTAATTGATACCTTTTTTACTAACTATTAACTTAAACACCAATTAAATTATATATATATATATACTATACATATATATATATATATTATAATATATATTATATTATATATATTATAATATATATATATATATATATATATATATATATTATATTATATTATATATATTATATCTGAAGGTATGGTCACCGAATTAACTAACTCCCTTAAAAAAAAAATTGTTGACTTTGATCCCTAAGTCAAAATTAGCCGTTGGCCAAGTTAGCCATTGGAGGCTCTGCACAGACTATTTAACATGCAAAGCTGGATCTATTTTCTTCAACTCGTCCTGATGATGAACCACACTGGTTGGTTCAAAACGCGTTGGCAATGATTTTCTGAATGTGATTTATGCCGAAATTTCTTCTGATAATTGTTATGGATCACGGAAGCCTCAATTCAACCACAGTTAGAGTTATTAGGATATCTTTATTATTAATTACTTACTTATGAAAATCACTTTTCATAATTTATTTATTCAAATTTTACCAAGGCTCTTGAGAAGTGACATTGTTATATTTTCCTTCCATAATCAATTTATAGACATGATTTTATAAAGATTATTGATTTTCTTTTAAATTTATAAATACATCAAATTGTTAATCACTTTTTTTTGTATATGATTTAATATTATTTTTTAAATTTATATGTTGAGTTTTCATGAATATATAATGTAAAGAAATTAATATATTTCAAAACCACTTTTAATATAAAATGTAATTGTTGCTTATACATCTCATTTTTTCTTCTTATTATTGCAGTGGGCATGGTACATTATAATTTTGAAATCATCTACAAAAAGGGGATGTTGTTTTGTTTCAAGGGAAAGAATGCATGAATGAGTTGTTATCATCACATAGACATGGTTCACACTCACTTCATGCAACATTCTGGATGGTCTACGTTGTATCACTAAGAGATTGCGTCCTATCGTTGTTTACATCTGTGTTACTCATCTCACACTAAGACATTTCCCGAGCAACCTAGCCTCATCTAGCTTCCTGGACCTGTGCCATTTGCTTCTCCAATCCTAAAACTTTCTCCCTTGCTTGCTGGAAAAGCACAGTGTATAGAGACTCCAATCTCCCTACACATCCAAAAATGCACAGTGGTTTCCTCTAGTGTCCTTTCCCTAAACAAATCCCACTTTCTCAAAAAAGTGCGTTGTATTGTCCCTAAGCTGCTCGAGCATCCCCAAGCCTGCGCAGTAGTTTTCCGACGATGATGCCTACACTTCCTATCGAAACTATGTAGACATGAGGGACCGGCCTCTACCTCCCGTCACTTCCTTATCCCAGGAAATTGCGTAGTTTTGCCAAGCAGTTACCTTGGTGGCCTAGTATGCTCTCCCGGCAGTTCACATGCTACTCAACACTCAACTTAGCCCAGAAACTGCACAGTCATGTCCTTCCTTGACTATCTCCCAGAGCTATGCATTTCTTACCTATAGCTCCTGCAATGTCATCTTGACCTCCTACGGAAAAGCGCATAGTTTTCACTGCCAGTGCTTCCTGCTACCCACACTGCCTCCTTAGAAAAATTTCACAATTATTCCTCCCAACTAAGCCCTCTCCTCCAGATTCTATTGTTGTCTTGGACTACTCAAATCAGCCTCCAGTGACCTTTATGCAATTTCTCCTTACTCTGCCCTGCAACCTAGCATCCTTACTTGAGATATGCTTTGTGCAATCAAAGTACCTTGTCCTCCCTCCTGGTCAGCTAGACTGATCACATAAAAAAATGCATCATGGTACATTAGGCAATTTCTGTGTTTCATGCCATCTCATCATGAGTGATTACAAAATAAGGTACGTGAATGGAACATGACGCGATGACAGGCGAAATGAAGAAGGAGCGCATGATAGAAGACTTGCTCGTGGTTGGACGAACATGCAAAGGACACAAAGTAGCAAGCGAAGGAGTTACATACACATGCATGAACCATCAAGCCAATACCAAGACCATCAAATACCCTAAAATTTTCATCATGCCGAGGTGAAGATATGATACACCAAGAGCATACTCATCACCCAATAACATAACAACTCGACACAGACACCACAATCAACATGTTCATGTGAGCAATGTCATATCAAGTTGTGTTGTGAGTCGTCTTCACCACATCACTAGTTTGGGAAACACTTGTTGTAATCAATGTAATGTAATGTGGATGTCTAAGAGAGCCATAGATGAAGTTGGAGAGTCATGTAAGTCAAACAGCCATGAGGAAAGTCGAAGAGTCACCAAGGTCAGTTTCACCCTTGGCTATATATACCCCCTCATTTGTACATGTAAAGGAATTTTCACCTTGGCTCCTCCCAGATAGTCTTGAGAGTCTATAATCATTTCTTTGAGGAGCGAGTAGTGCCTCCAACACTCCACTACTGAGCTTGTGATGTAAGGTGTGTGGTTGTGTCTTAGAACTTTCATTTAATTGAGAAGCCTATCAGAGGCCAATACATTTTCATGCATCCATTGTATTCATTTGTAAGACTATTCTTTAAATGCTTATAATGCATATTTGCTTAAATTGTACCAAAACAATTGAAATAATTCAGTTATTCTAGTGCATATGTTGTTGAAGATGTGGTGTAATGGTTGCTATTTCTATGTGGTCAAATACTCGGACAGGGTGCTGATATACTGTGCACCAGCTTCTTTCCTGGAGGCTATATCGGTCCTATGAAATCAGTTGCCCATTTTTCAAATGACTGCAACGATATCTTCAGATTCAGAGGCATCTCATCCTTCCATGATGGCCTTTCGGTTCTCTGACATGCATCGTATGCCCTACAATATGCTTTGGAATCCTTAGGCAATTTTGGAAACCACAACCTAGCGCATAAAATTTTCTACGTTGTTCCTTTTCCTGCATAATGGCCTCTCGTAGCTCCTCCATGAGCTTTAGCAAGGAGACTATTTCGCTCAAACTCAGGAACATAGTGTCAGTATTTTGTCCGATCCCATATTATACAAATGACCTACAATAATAGAAAATTCTTCCACGTGCACCACCAATTCCTTCTTTGGTTGTCTAGTGTATCCCTCTAGAGTCGTTCCTATAGTTAGGTATCCCCTCCTCTAAATTGGTATGCTTCTCCCTTGTTTTAATGCATGACAGATGATATGACCCTGCATTCAATCGCCCTAGCTTCACAATTACTTTGAAATCATATTCCTGGAATAGCAGCAGCCATCTACATATCCCCCCCCCCAAACACACACTTGCTGACTAGGTAATTTAATGTAGAATGGTCTGCATATATCTTAAAGTGTCTGCCTAGAAGGTAATGTCTGAATTTCTAGAGTGTATACACCATAGACATTCCTTTGTGCATTGTCATTGAATAATTCCTTTTACCCTTGGACAACTCCCTGCTTGCAAACCCTATAGGGTGGTCGAACTCTCCTTCACGAGCCTATCTCAGTACTACTCCTAGCACAATACACGACGCATCTACATGCACATGAAGTTCCTTCTTCCAATACAAGAAGACTGGGATTAGTGGGACGACCATTTTTTCCTTTCATATATTAGAACTCCGCTCACATTTTTCATGCCCACATAATGTAGTGTCCTTCTTGAGCATCTTTTCCATCGGTGCGGTAATCTAAGCATAACTTTTGATGAACTTTCGATAGTATCCAGTATGACCCAACATTGCACGCAAATGTTTAATGCTCCTTGGCGCTTCCAAATTAATTTTACCCATGATCTTAACAGGGTCCACAATTAAGCCTTGTCTACATACCACATGACCCAGTAGGATTCTGAAAGGGATGTAAAACAAACATTTCTTCAAGATAAATGTGATCTGGTACCTTCAGCATCTACCCAGCATCAACCACAAACTACCTACATGGCACTTTACCAGTCCAAACATCATCCAATAATTAAAGTACACCTCCAAAAACTTGTGAATGAAGTCTTTAAATTTCGTAATGACTACACATGAGAATATTGTCGATGCATTCTTAAGTCCGAAAGGCATTAGAATATACTAAAAACATCCCCACTCAGTCACGAAGGTTTTCTTACTCCTATACTCTGGCGCGATCTTAATCTAATGGTACCTAGAGAACACATCAGTGAATGAATATGCTTCTTGTCCTCCTACATTGTCCAATACTTCAACCGTGAATGGTGTCAGGAAAGGATGATGAACTTAAGAATCGTTAAGATTCATGAGATCGACGCATATCCTTATTTCATCCTTCTCCCTCTTTTCCTAAACTAACATTGGGCTCACCCAAACGGATTCCTCTACTTGTTCAATAATACGTGCTGCAAGCATTTTATCTAACTCTAAGAGGACCTTTTCTTTATACTTTTGATTAAGGCAATACGGTATGTGCTTAATCGGCTTTGCGTCTGGCTTCAAGGTAATTTTCATTACACCCAAGTATCTTATTATTCCATTCAGGTCTGAAAACTTCGTAGGGAACAAATCCTGGTACTCGCGGAGCAACTCAGTCACCTTATCTACTGTGGCATGATCTCAATAGTCCCAATCTTTGCAAACTTTGTTTCCACTTCCATGCTAATATTTACTTGTATAGTCTTAAGTGGCACGATGATATATGGATTATCTATTTGTGGTCCCTCCACTTTGCGGTCACCTTTTTCCTCTAGGATATTAATGTTCCTTAGATCCTTGTCTTCCTCTTCAGTAGTCACATTGTAGCACTCTAGTGCATGGCACAGCTGCGTGGTCCAATATGGTTGAATCAAATCTAAGAGATCCTATGGTATTCTGAAGATCGTTGTCTTTCCCTCTTGTAATTCCTCATCAATGCATTCAAATCCATCCTCAAAGCTGAATGTCATCAAGAATACCTGTCTCAAAATGTCCCATTCATTGGCATCACATTCAAACTATGATAGAGTAATGCACCCACTCTAGTTGTGGCTCTGCTCAATAGATAGTAGTCCACTTTTCTAAATGAGTTCCTGAATCATTCCTTCCATCTTATTTCTCTGTTAGCTGAAATTTTTGGTGACCAAACCACAATCTCATCATTTTTCTATGCTCGCACCAACCATCAAAAATGTCTTTATGCGTACCCCACCATCTTGTAGGCGTAGCGCGCAGCACCAAATCCAAGGCTTGAAAGTGCTTCTTCTCTGGCACTTCCCTTTCAAATGCATCCAAAAATTTATATACATCAGTTAAACCATCATAATAAGGAAAACTTCATACCTCCAATGATACACATCGCAATGATTTAGTCATCATGTTACAAAATAGTGTAGATACTTCGTGCAACCTATTCTATCAGTGTTCCAACTCCTCATCTTAATCAAATGTACAAGACCTTTCGCAGTCCCAGGAAATACATCCATCAGCTGTCGGATTGACCCAATCTTGATCTCGTGCTATTATTTTGTAGATCTGATCCAAATCATCATTTATTTCAAAATCGTGGACTGAATCAATATAGCATGGTCCTTTTGCAGGTTCCAAAGGTACTGCTACACGGAGCGATTTCATGTAAAATGACATCATCCGCTTCTTTAAATTGATCACCCCATTCATGTCAAATGCCCAATTGATCCCAAGGAGCACATGGTATGGATTTTTGCCATCCACAATCTCTATTACTTAAAAATTGCCTTCGATATCTTCTATTACTCCCAGTAATCTTCACATCGGTATAATATTATGTTGATTTTTCCTCAGTTGAATCAGAGACCACTGCAGTGCAGGTCTACCCATTATTTCCCACATTTGTTTAGGAAATGCATTTGCATCCGATCCCAAATCCATAAGAGCTTTATCCATTTCATACTTTCCTATCTGGACATTGAGCCTCATCTCACACCCTATTCTTTCCTTATGCTTACCAATTTTTCTGAATATGTGAGGTCCTTGAGGAGAATTTTATTTTTTCAGCACACTTATTTATCAACTCCTATAATCCTTTCACAACCTTGCTATCGTGCAACAACTTCATGCAAGTTTCCAAAAAGGTAGTAAGCATGGAGGGGTCCATTTCTTCAGATAGCTTATCCTAACTTCCTGAGGTCGAGGCCTCAACAAATATTTTCTTTGCTTCCATGAATGTTTCCTTCATGCACTCCAAATCAAACCCAACCTCCTTTTCCAGAGATTTGTGGACCTACTCACTTTCTTCAAGCTTCTTTCTTTTATCTTTATCAGTCTTCATTCTACTTCGCAGCACGATGTTAACATTAGGATCCTCTTCGCAGGGTTCACCCCTCATCATATTCAGATTCTAGGAATGTTTTTGAGGTTGTGCCATCTTCTCCTGTATCTTAGATATTAATACATGGAAATATTCTATTGCGTGATCAAAATGAGTACAATCTCGGCATCACAGGTGCATCAAGATCGTACAGTCTCACCTGTAGTGTCCTGGCACTCTGCAATTGTAACAAATAACCTTCCCCCAAACTCAACTAGGTTCTCCTCCTTCTCCTCAGCCTTGTCTGTTCCCTTGATATACTTTGCATGCTCCCCCAATGCCTTGATTAGGAGGCTGAGTTACTATATGCATTCAATATGCAGGTGTTCTATCCATCATTAGCTCATAGCTATGAAAATTACACTCATCGTAAACCAATTTACATAAGTTGTAGAAGAGTTGTTGCAGTGCCTATACAAATTTCTACAAGTGGAAATTGACCTATAGCACACCACAGTGTAAGCCCTGCACTTGGCCCTACTTGAGCTTCCGACCTCAGAGGCATTGACCCTCCTCCCACAACATAATTCATGAATATAGGGAGTGATATTTATCATGCCCCTGGCTCTTACATTTCAAGCACCAAACCTATTTGCGTACCTCTAGTCGAGCAACTCTATCGTTCTTGAGACTTTGAAACTCTATGCAAAGATTCTGCAACTCCATGTGAATCTATCAAAATCCCAAAGAAGAATCTTGAATTAGTGTCTCCATGCAATCTCATCACAATTTCTAGGGCTTCCACGTGGGTCACAATCCTTTTTTATGATAAGGAAACCCTTAGGTGAGGTAAGAGTGAAGTTAAAAACCGTTTGTGGTGTTGCCCATCCATAAGATTCATGTTAGCTTTACAGATTTGGAATTTTAATATCTGATGTAGATCCTAGGGTGTTTTGTGAGGCTTCATCATTATTTCCTTGAATCTAACAACTGGTTGTGATTCAAACTTGGGCCTACTGAATTCTTTATTCATTGCAGTTTGAATGTGTGCTAATGGAGCTGTCAGGTTATCAATATAGTACTTAATGTACAATGTTAGCACTCAATTGTAGAGTTTTAACTAACTTTTCTTTCTTCATCTAATCATCTGTAATGTTTTGGGTTGTCCATACATCTTCGCAATGAACCAAAACTAGTCTGGGTCCTCATTTCCCAAGCCCTTGAAAACTGGAAATTTCATTCTATTCAACATGTGGAATGGTGGGGGAGGTGGAGGCAGTTTGGATGAAGGCGTATGTTATGGAGGTGAAGGCAGAGGTGGTGTTGATGGATGAGGTATTCACAGAAACCCTTGCCTTATTAGCTAGATAACGCTTTGTGATGAAGCCTATTCTTCCCCCTCATCGTCACTCAGAGGAGGCTCAATCAGTGACCTATGTTCAGGGCATGTTCTCCCTTTATCCCTCATGAATTTTCCACTTAGCGTAGCTCCAGACATCAAGGTAATGTAATAACCTTCTTTTCACACAATAGCATCTTAATATAAGTATTCAAAGATTTCAAATACTTACCTCACGGTCCCTTGAAGAAGTGTCACTCTGCTTCGCTATAGTTGATCGAGGTATCAATCGCAAATTCTATCACAAATCCTCCTATGACACGATCAAGCTAGTGATCAACAACACATGCAATCTTATCTTCAAAGGCTTCCAATCTCTACAATAACTCTAGGCTCCACACTATTCTCCTGTCAAGCCTCCACCTTCATTGGCCATCTTCCAATTTAGCGATCCACTCATATAGTTTGGTGGAGAAGGAACATAAGAAAATTTTGTATATCTCTATGTATAGATATCTATCTAGCCAATGTTCTTTCATCAATCGTGGATTTCTATTTTCTTACACTGAGAATTTGTGGATCTTTCTATCGAACCACTCCTCAATTTCATTCTTAGTTGGATTCCAGTGATGCGAGATCACACATCTCTTTATGTAGATCCCGGTCCTAGAAACAGAACCATTTGTTGGCCTAGTGGGTCTCGACCCAGGTTCAGAGTTAGTTTTCCAAACAAATCCCTACATTAGTGACCCTTTCAGCATCAATCTACAGAGCATGGGCTAAAGTCTCACTCGAAGCAGTATGGGGGGACGCTCGAACCAATTTTCCACACCCAGAGATTAGTGTAATGTCATTTTATGCCCTAAACCTACTTTCACACAAATCGATAAGCCTTTAAGGATTATCAATATAACTTCCTATAACCAACCTCTAGACCTTTGTGAAGGTCTACGACTGCCATTCATGGACCCTAAATAGATGATTCAACCACTTATTCACCTCTATTATTACTCCTAAGTTCGTATTTATCCAGATTGGCTTAAGTGTTTTGTAACTTTAACATGCAATAATATATTCTTTAAGTAAACAGTTATTATTAATTTCATTTGTATAACAATATAAATAATGTAAAATCACGCATCAATACTGCATTGATTCATAAACCCGTCATTCATTATAACATAATAGCACATTCATTCATAATAGAAGTAAATAGATAAACACAAGAATTTATTGAATAATCTCTATATTATTACTCCAGTTCTTCTTATAAACTCAATACTTCTTTGCGCACTCAATTGTAGGGGTCTGTTGGAGAGGTAAATCCCCTCTACGGATAGAGGCGATCCCTACTAGCCCAGAACGGGTCTAACAACAATCAAACAATGCTATCACGCAAGTTCCTAATTGCAAATAAAAGGTATGTGATGAAGACCTACTTGAGTTCCAATGCTTTTGTTCGTAGAAGAGACATCGCCCACGCTCATTTGTCTTGGCCGGTCACAGTCCTCCACTATCCTCGTGAATGGACACCTGCACACAAAGAGAATGACACAAACACAAGCGTAAAATCTAATATATGAAATTATACATCAGTCAGGAAGGATATAATTCAACATCAACCATTACAAGTATAGTGAGAACACAACCATAATGATAGTCATCTATTATTAATAATCAACAAAGGAGAATACAACCAGCGTCCTGACATCAAGTCCTCCTTTGGCTGGGTGCTCAGCTACACCAGTCTTGCAAAGCTTAAAGGGATGAAGGACAAGCCTCTCTCTCTTTGGTGACAAGATCTCCTTACTTAGGTTAAGCCTTATGGACACAAAGAAGGCTCTTGCAACTCTAATCTCTTGATATTTTCCTTTCAGCACCAGTATTGCCACTAGAACTACAACTACAACTACAACTACAACTAGATTGCTCAAGGCATGGAGACAAGATTTTATAGATGAAAAGGAACAGATAAGATCAATCACAACAATAACGGATTTGGCTTCATCACTTGGAAACTTCTATGGAATCGTGGCAAACTACTTCCCATTCAAGGAGATTCGAAGCCAAACCATCCTCACTTAACTTGGATTCAGTTGGTGAATGAGTTGGATAGAACTTTCGGAGGTTGATTGGTTAAAAACTTTGCCCAAAAAGGTTGGCGCGATTGCGACTCTGGGACAGAGCGCTAATGGCATGCCCCTTTTACAGGATTTTCCCCATTGGCACGGGCAGTACATAGTGGACCACCGCTAATGTAAAAAGGGTTTTTTTTAACGGCAAGGTGCAGGAGATGTCTTCAAGGCATATGCAGCCCATGCTCAGAGGTAAATGATGTAAGTGGTTTCAAGTCTTGTCACTTCTCACAAGTCCCGGAATGAGTCCTCCAAGATGCAGGAGAGGGGTAACAAGGACGGTGACAAACGGTGACAAATTACTGTGTAACAGATGCCCCGTAAAGCATGAGGTTCGAGAGAGAGAGGGGTGAAGTGCTTTACAGGAACATGTGTGACTGAAAACACTACCGCTGGAGAACCCCTGTGAAAATAAGTACAACTGATATCTCAAGTACATGATATACATGGTATGGGCGCAACCATCCATAATAGAGTATATATAAAAACTCGATCCCAGGCATGGACACAACCATCCGATGAGGATCAATAAATGGACTCAAGTATGGTCGCAACCATCCAATAAATGAGTCATTTAATGATTACAATAATCCACAAAATGCAGCCTGGATTTCGATATGCACCATCTGGGGTCTTGCGCTCCAACTCGATCCGAACATAGTACAAGTTCAGGCATGTGAATACAGGAGTCGAAGTCGAACATGCATGAACATCATCTTATTACCAGTCAATGATGAAAACTGTTAACAGACGCGAGAGGTGCCACCAATAATGACGATGGTCCTCAAGGTACTATAGGTACAATCCACAGCGTGCAAATCAATGAGCCGGTGTCGAAGACCCTTGGAATCATCCGATCGGAGGCCAATGATGAAAACCTCGCGTCGAACACGAAGAACCTGCCATTGAGGCATGCAGGCTTTAAGGTACCTGAAGGGAGTCTCTAGGTCACCTTCCTGGATAATGAGCTGAAGTCGACAGGAAGTGATCTTGATCGAAGGTGGGCCATAATGTTTCCCACATCATCGACATGAAACGGAGAGAGACAATATGTTTTGTGTGAGACATCGGAGGGAGGTTGAGTATTCTGCAGAGGTCAACTTCTCTTGAACATATCGGCGAAACAACTACGGATTTGGCAGTATTTGATGTCAAATGATCAGGGGTCATGATGACAAAACGATGAGCAGATGAATGGTCAAATAGGATAACCCAAACCCATGGAGGCAAGTTTAAAATGAGATGAGATGTCCCCACCCAGACACGAATGCAGAAAGTGCCATGTTCAAGAGCGACATACTGCCGACGACAACGATTATGATTCCTTTATTCCCCCACCATTTCTGGCGAGTACCCTGGTTATTTTTGGATGGCAAGCTTGACGGTGATAGCAGATGCTTGAAAGTTATCATTACGACAAAACCCAATTTCATTACAGTTTTAATGAGTCTGACAACGGAAAAACACGACCTCTTTTCATGTTTAGAGAGTTTGAAAAGACCGTGAAAAGGAAACTCCAGGGGTGTCCTTTTTCGTAAAGTTGTGTCTCTCGATCCCGAAAAAGTATAAAAATATGCTCGAAAGAACCGCCCGGCCATTACGACCGAGGAGTACTTTTCATAAGTAGTGACACCGACCCGAAAAAGTAAAAAAGTGATCGATATCACATCATTTCGCTCCCGTTAACAAACCTAAAATGACAAAGGCCCGACGATATTTTCATTCTTTATTCGGTCGGAAAAAGAGTTTAAAGACGACCGCCTCTTATTTTTGTTTAACGAGTCAAGAGGAATAACTCAGCAATCTTTTCATGTTTAAACGGTCAGAAAAGAGCTGAAAGAAGACCTTCATTTTTATTCTCTTTAGTGAGTCAAAAATGGAAAAAATACTCGAAAACCTTTTCATGTTTTATGAGTCAGAAAATAGCTTAAAGATGACTCGGGTATAGGTTCATTTTTACACAAGCTTGAACCACGGTAAACTCTGCTTGGATTCGGTTTCATGTTTACACAAGCTTGAAACGAAAAAAATATGCTTGTTATAAGTTCGCATGCCCCTAACATAATGACACAAAAGAAGGTACATGCCCCCCAAGCTTCATTGCAGTCAACAAAGTGGATGGAATGAAGGTTCACTCTCGAGATTTTGGAAAGACTCGACTTGTATTTTACGAGATCTTAATCAAAAGACTCGATTTGGAAAGGGAGTTGTTTCATTTTTTAGTGAGGTTGACACAGTAAAAGAACTATCCTCATAACCCTTGTTTCATTTTTTAACGAGCTTGACACAAGATCAGGAACTATGCTAGGCCAGACCTAGTTTCATTTTTTAAGGAGCTTGACATAGGAAAGCGAACTATGCTCCGACCAAACCTAGTTTCTTTTTTTAAGGACCTTGACATAGGAAAGTGAACTATGCTCCGACACATCCTAGTTTATTTTTTTAAGGAGCTTGACATAGGAAAGCGAACTATTCTCCGACCCATCCTAGTTTCATTTTTTAAGGAGCTTGACATAGGAAAGCGAACTATGCTCCGACCCATCCTAGTTTCATTTTTTAAGGAGCTTGACATAGGAAAGCGAACTATGCTCCACATGAACTTCATCATAATGAACAAGAAGTTGGGGCTTTCAAGAGTGGCTCCCCCGGTGGGAGGTCAACATCTTGAAAGTCAGGACCCAATGCCCCCAGGACACTATGCACGATGGCAGCATCACTGGATACATGTATGGGATAGGTGGCCAGGTAGTTGATTTGCGGGGGGGCAGATACAATTGGTGGATAAAAACTAGGAGGGGACGACAACTGCCCAGGAGGCATCAGGGGACTAACAAATGACAATTGATCGATAGTCACCATTCTTCCATCGTGTGGAAAGCAAACCACACGGAAAAGCGAAGAGACAAGGGCCCCCATAGCATAAATATAGTCGCGACCAAGGAGAAGACTGAAATCTAAAACACCTTGGGTAACCAACACGTCGATATAGACGGTTTTACCTCCCAAAGTAATAGGGAACTTCGGGAGGACTCCTAGAGATGGACAGGCTCCTCCGTCGAAAGCCAACAGATTCTGCGTGACCGGCCCGAGCTGTGGGGAACCTAAAGCTTGCCAAGTAGTGTACGGCATAAGACTGACCGACACACCTTCATCCAGAACAGTGCCAGGTACTACCCTATCACAGGCAAGTACCGTAATCTGGAAAGGCACATGGAATGGAAGGCGGAAAGCGGTCAGGTGACTCCAATCAAAGGAGATGGCCAAACTACTTGGTGGGGGAATCGTATGATCGCCCCCGTGCTTCATAGGAACCGAAGAGGGACTTTCAGGAGCAGCTGGGATAGGAGAGTCATTTCTGGAATTAGGGGAGTCTGAGGAGACGAGAATAATATGGGAATTACGCCCTTCCGAAATATAGTGATTGGGTGGTGAACTGGTGTCAACACTCTTTCTGACCAATAGTTGGTCTGGAGCAGGCTGGGCAGAGCCAGTTTCAGGAAGAGGAGGCGGAACAAGAGAGGAATTTGAACCAATATCGTTGTCAGTAGGGGACAATCTGCAGTTGCAGAAAGACGTTGATATCCAACGGGGAGTTGGGGTGAGGGAGCCACGAGACTTTCCAAGACGTCGAAGGCTTTATCCATGAGTGGACAAAGGTGAAGGGGATGATTGCCTTCACAAAGTCTGCAATGGATTCGAATCTTCCCTTTTCCTTTACTATTCCCAACTGATAGGGTAGCATCTCTGTGAGATTCAGAGGGCGATGAGGGGTGGGCCGGATCACGGGACCATACTTCTAAGACCCTGGGAATGCTAGGACAATCGCGAAGAAGGTGGTCATCCTTGCACAACCTACAAGGAAACTTGACCTTCCGCGGAGGAGCAGAAGGTGGCCCGACTTCAGGTGTACTCGAGGGTGTAGTTGCACTTTTAGCCTCTCCTTTGAGAGCCTTCTTCTTCTTCGTCTTCTTGTTCTTCTTCTTAGCCACCTGGTTACTTGAATCGAGACTTTCACCAGGCGAAGTAGAAGGTGAGGACGTAGAAGTGGGCGTAGAAGGGGAGAGGTCCACCTTAGAATCAACATGAGGTTTTTTAGGTGGAGGGACTGATTGATCAGTAGGTGAGACAGCAGGGACCAGAGAGGTTGAGAAAAACCAAACAGGCAACCCAACGGTTAACCCTGGGAGGGACAACGTTGCCATGTAAGGAGCACCAACATTCCCGAGAGGAGGGAAATGACCAGGATTCCGTTAGGGAGGGAACTTGGGTTGGTGAACCCCGAAAAAGTTTCCATCAAGAACGAAAAAGAAACCTACTCAAGCTAACGCAAACAAGACCTAACCGGGTAAATGTGAACGCGACCGAATAAATTTTAAGACAAAGGAACTGAACTTGACCTTTTCATGTTTTAAGAGTCGAGAAAAGGAAAAAAAGATGACTCTAGTCGCCTTCGAATGTTTTGTGAGCCCGAAGTGACAAACTACTCAAGTGAGCATTTTCTTTTAAGGAGTCCGAAAAGGATCAAAAGTGACTACTCTGGAGAAACTAGGCAAGGGCTTTACTAGACAGTCCGTAAAACTGCATATACACCTTAGCGATCATATGAAAGCCAAGGACTTTCCGTACGGCAGTCAATCTTCCCTAATGTTGTGTTCGATGCGTTACGGATTGTAAGGCGGCAAACACAGCTTCCTATGGATCAAGGACGATAACCTAGTGGAGTCTCCCCATATATACGCGATGGTACGTGGGAGCACAAGTCTGTACTAGACCACAGTTGAATCACACAAGGAGGAATCACCCAACCTTAATGCGAGAACAAAAGTGACTAGGTTTAACGACGCTGGAGCACGTCTCTAGCCTAGACCTCTAGAATGTGAGCGTTATGTTCCAATGCGTTTTTAAGTTTATTTAGTTCATTTTAAAGTTGATCTTATGTTAAGTTTCGGTTTTCAGGTCCTACCATATGTAATCTCTCAAAATTCCCTAAATGCAATCTATATGCCAAAACATGTCATTTCATTCGGTGAATGCTAATTATGAGAGAGTTGAAGAGCTTTCATGCAAATGAAATGATCACAAAACAACAAATAACTTCCCTAATGCAGCCAATGGAAATTAACAAACTTTTCTTTAAGATCACTAATCACTAATCAAAATGAAAAGCTTTAATTCTCATTAACTAATACAAAGCAAAAGAGATTTTCCTTTTTGATGATGGCAAAATGCACTAAACAACTTTGAGAAATGACAACAAACAAATTCCATCCAATACAAGCACATTCAGCTCCCTAAATCACCAAGCAAACATCCAAAGAACGAGAAAAGTCCCAAAAACACCAATGAGCCGTGTAATCTAGGCTCAAAGCGAAACAAAGCGGAATTCAAGTGAAAAAGAGGCAAGGCACTCAAATAACACAATGAAATGATTCACAACTACCAAACAAGTGTAAGGGAGAAAATAAAGAGTCGACTGGACCGATAGAAGACCAAAACACCTAAGAAAGGCTCGAAACACAAACCCACTAGATGCCCTAGGGCTAGAAATGTGAAATCGATAGAAAATGGAAAACACCCAAAGGGTAAAGGTAATCTATGCAATTGTAATCTATGCACAATTCACTTGAAAAGTATGCAAATGTAATCTATGCACAAATGAGAATTCTCAAACACAAGATGATTCTAATGTAATCTAAGAACCACTCAAGTGCAAATCAAGAAAATTGGGTGAGATTTCCAAAGATCAAAAAAATAAAAACACTCAAAGGCGATTAACACTCATACACAATTTAGCCCCCCCTCATACCTATACACAAAAGAAAAAAGATGCAAAATTGTGAAGAGACTGAGACAAACCTTCAAGTAATGATTAAAGGAAATCAAATTAAGAATTTCTCAAAAGAGAGACACAAAACCAGTCAAACAAGACTCCAACACACTCAAGCAGTCGAAAAAGATGTGATAAGATACAAATCCAAGCTCAGAATGTAGGAAAACAAGTGAACTGAAAAGGTTAACAGGCCTGGTGCGACTGTCAGGTTGTAACTCGCGCTAAACAGGGATTGGCGCGTGTTTTCAGATAGCAACAAGGGCCACTAGCGTGACTGTCAAAGTGAAAACGACGCTAATAAATTTTGCCAAGTCAAGAAGAAAAACAAGCAATCTAAAGCTCGGTTTACAGTATCTAGGCAAGCCAGGAAGCAAGAGGCAGCAAGAAATTCAATCCAAAAAGCTATCCAAGCAAGCAAACAAGAGAAAACCAAAGAGGCAAGACAAACTCCAAATTGTTTAGTCTGTAAAACAAACCGAAGATTGACTAAAGTGGCTTTGATCTACTTCACTAGTAGTGTTTCGAAGGCTATCTGGCCGTGCTTCAGACTCCGTCTAATTTTACAAATTAAACAACAAGATAAACTCCCCAGCGGAGTCACCAAATTGTTGGAGAGGTAAATCCCCTCTACGGATAGAGGTGATCCCTACTAGCCCAGAACGGGTCTAGCAAGAATCAAACAATGCTATCACGCAAGTTCCTAATTGCAAATAAAAGGTAGGTGATGAAGACCTACTTGATTTCCAACGCTTTTGTTCGTAGAAGAGACGTCGCCCACGCTCCTTTGTCCTGGCCGGTCACAGTCCTCCACTATCCTCATGAATGGACGCCTGCACACAAAGAGAATGACACAAACACAAGCGTGAAATCTAATATATGCAATTATACATCAGTCAGGAAGGATATAATTCAACATCAACCATTACAAGTACAATGAGAATGGAACCATAATGATAGTAATCTATTATTAGTAATCAACAAAGGAGAATACAACCAGCGTCCTGACGTCAAGTCCTCCTTTGGCTGGGTGCTCAGCTACAAAAGTCTTGCAAAGCTTGAAGGGATGAGGGACAAGCCTCTCCCTCTTTGGTGACAAGATCTCCTTACTTATGTTAAGCCTTATGGACACGAAGAAGACTCTTGCAACTCTAATCTCTTGATATCTTCCTTTCAGCACCAGTATTGCCACTAGAACTAGAACTACAACTACAACTACAACTAGCTTGCTCAAGGCATGGAGACAAGATTTTATAGATGAAAAGGAAGAGATAAGATCAATCACAACAATAATGGATTTGGCTTCATCATTTGGAAACTTCTATGGAATGGTGGAAAACTACTTCCCATTCAAGGAGATTCGAAGCCAAACCATCCTTACTTAACTTGGATTCAGTTGGTGAATGAGTTGGATAGAACTTTCGGAGGTTGATTGGTTAAAAAAATTTCCCAAAAAGGTTGGCGCGATTGCAACTCTGGGACAGAGCGCTAATGGCGCGCTCCTTTTACAGGATTTTCCCCATTGGCGCGGGCAGTACATAGTGGACCAGCGCTAATGTAAAAAGGGTTGTTTTTAAGGGCAAGGTGCAGGAGATGTCTTCAGGGCATATGTATCTCATGCTCTGAGGTAAATGATGTAAGTGGTTTCAATTCTTGTCACTTCTCACAAGTCTCGGAATGAGTCCTCCAAGATGCAGGAGAGGGGTAACAGGGACGGTGACAAACATTGACAAATTACTCTGTAACAGGGTCCACATACTCAACTGTAGACGCTACTCTAGGCCTCTGCACACATAGCTACAGAGCCTCTCTTTTACTCTAAGACTTATTTTATTTTCCTTCTATTGACCCATTACATTCATCTTTATCATCGTCTCATATTATTCCTTAGACTCTCTAAGACTCCCCTACTTTTGCAATCCCATGGTCTACAGACCTTGGGTAGATCTACTAAAGTCAACACAATTGACATAAAATAAAGGTAAAACCCTTTATGACACTTGACTACCTACATGCTTCGTGACCATAATTTGTGGAGACATTACACTTTAAAAAACAAAAACTTGGGCTTTTTGCTTGAAAACATGGGCTTCTATCCCAAAATTGACCCTATGGGACCCTATTCATCATTTCTCCCGCCTGGGTTCACATTCCTCTATTGGGTCAATATAGGGTTACCATGCCCCTTCCCCTTTGTTATAGCTCCAAATCTCACTCTTGAGGTTTGTCAAGCTCCACTCATGGCCTAAGGCAACCCCTCCTGCCAGATTTGGTCCCAAATCTAAAAAAGCAGTGTTTTTTCCCTATACGTGACATTGCCCTAAGCTAAACGCGTGTATACACGGGTCTGCGTATACCCAACCCGCGTATATGTATAAAAACACTTAAAAAATAAAAATCTCCTTAATTTCAGGTAGAGATCATGGTTTTTACCTGTTGATCACCTGTTAGTGCCCGTGTCCCAACTGTTCCCAACGAATTCCCAACTAAAAAACTACTTTGGGAGAAGTATAAAAAGGCTTCTATGGGAAGGCCAAGGCGAGGAGAGAAGAGAGAGAAAGATTGCTATGCTGAGATTTCCCTGACCAGGTCTGAAGATCCCTGTGCCTCCTGCACTTCCCCCATCCTACAGGAAACCCTTGTTTCCTTGTGTGTGTTGATGATTTCATACTACATGAGAGATCATGGAGTAAGTCATGGAAGGAGTTTGTTAAAGGCTTAAGAGTGGACGAATCCCGGAGACGGTTCCAGTTGGAGCCTGCGAAAGGACGACTCAGGTGAAATTTTTCTTTTTATGTACTTTCCTTGTCTATAATAAAAGAAACACATGTCTTTGTTCCTGATATAGATCTTGTTCATGTTATGAATCATATGTGATAGGTTGTTAAATTTCATAACTAACTACCTTTCCTTATAATATGAAGTTGGTTTCTTTATGACGTTTAGTCCATATACTATTGCACTATCTTGAATTGTTGGTTTTGCAGGTCAAAGGAGCAAAGGAAATCAAAGAAGGGTTTGGACCCTTGGAGGCTCTTCTCAAACGTAGGACCTCAGGTACACCCCCTATCGTAGAGTTTGCTTATAGTAGCATTATGATTTCCTAGAATGTGTGTTTCTTTGCATAGATAACCTTCCGTTTGCTAGGGTATTCACCCAAGACTCTAGGGGAGTTAATCCCACAACAGAATTGGCAACTCCACTGGGGACAACACTCTTGTTGTTCCTAGTTTGGGTGTATTCAACCTAATTAGGGCTCAGTTTTCTGTTTATCTTCTGTTACTGTGTAGTCAGTGCCTGAATTGTGAGCTTTAATCAGTTTTTTCCAGACTTTTTTTTGTTTTTTCTTGGAAGCTTTTTTATATGCTAGTTTCTCTCTTTACAGAAGCGTATATATGCATATTTCCTTATGTGAACCCGCGTATACGCGAGTTTCCTTAAGCCTTGTCGCCTATACACGCATCTGTGTGCAAACACAATCGTGTATATCTTTAATTTTCAAGATTTTTGAAATCTTTCTATTTCTGGAAGATTGTATGTTGTTCTGATTTAGTTTGGAACAATCACTGTTCTGTCATAGTCTTTAGTTTTTTCAGCAAGTGTCTTGTTTTGATCTCTCTCTAATTATGAAAAGGTTGGTCTTGTTCTTTTTCTTGCAACCGTAATTTATTTTTGCTTAAGCACACAAGGTTTCTTGTAAGGAATCTTGGTTGTTCTGTGTATTCAAGGTAGAAAGATTGAGTTCAGTCTTTGTGTTGAGTTTTATTTTAATGACTTTTTGGTTTGCATGGTCGAACTAGTTTTATGACCATCTTCTTTTCTTGCTTCTTGAAAGTCGTTTGTTTACGTTTTCTTGAATGTTGTCTTTTCAATCTTTTGGTTTCCTTTGCCAAGCTCATTTCACTGCTTGTTGATTGTTAAAAGCATTTCAAAGAACCTTTGTTTTGTTGAGTTCCCACTTTTTTTTGTGTCGAAAGCTCGCAAAGTGCTTCATTGCCTATTTTTTTCGGTCATCAAGTTTCATTCTTGTTAGAGCATGTTTGAAAAGTCGTTTTTGAGTTGCTTTTGAAGGAAATTTCTTGTACTTTGTTTTGCTTTCTTGAACTTGTTTTTGATTGAGTTTTCTTTTTTGTTGAGTGAAATGCCTATTTGTTTTTTCTTTCTTTTGCTTTTAGTGTTAGACGAATAAACAATAAAAACTTATATTCCATCTAAACATTTAAGGGGCAAATCTAAAATCGATAAACAAGCAACTTTCATCTTTTGGTTTCAGAGCAGTTTTTGAATCTTGCATCAGCATGTATTTATTGCATTAGGATTAGCTTGTGCATCCTTCTAGGCATTTATAGTTTTGTTAGCTTTTGTGAGTGTGAAGTTTGAAAAGAAAAGAAAAAGTTGTATTGTTTTTTGAAGTTCCTCTGAACCCTGCAGAAATTGCTCTTCATCGAAAAACGAAAAACAATTGCAGTTTCACTTCCGTCATCCCTTGACTTAAATAAAATCCCATTAAAATGAAGCGCTAATTTAAAATATACTAGAACTTTATATTTGTCAGTTAGATACGTCAAAAAGTTTTAGGATATTTTAGGGCCTTGGATTAGGTGTGTGGAGAGTTAACTCTCCAAGGCCATTTTAAACTGTCAAACATAGGAGTCTGAATAGTGAGTGAAAATCCAATAGCGTTAGGAAGACTAGGAAAGCTCCATATCTGGGAGTTAAGCACGAGGGTCTGTAAAGACAGGGAAGAGAGATACCCCCTCTCCTACATGTTCGAACTTACCTCACGACTGTTGCACCTGGTTTCTGATACGAGTTGGTAACCATAGTTGCTACTCCTAGGGATCTACACAGGTGGCTGCAGAGGGAAATCCCATGGCAACTGAGGTCGACGTTGTATCACTCTCAATGGTACTACTGGAGGGCACCCTTGCGAAGCTTTGGGGCTTGCACCGGTGCAGGCTGTTGTTAGGAGGTCAACGTAACTTCCTTTGTTACCTTCGCTGATAGGACTGGGTCATCATTATCCTAGACTATCTTCAGAAGGCCCCTTACTTAACTTTCTTGTATTTTGGTGTCCGGTCCTAATCACCCGGAGCGGAAATACTTGGATGTTTTTTGACTGGATGATATCTTTAGGGACTTTATAGTGTGTTCTCTGTGCTCCTAGATCTTAACAAAAAATTAAAAGTGGTTGACTGATCGCCTAGACAGTCTTGAAGACTTTGTGGTCTTTCACCACCAAGTTTAGAACCTTCACCTAGAAGGTGTAGAGGTAATACTCCCGGTGGGTTTCGTCCCGCGGCAGCTGACGCATCGGGGATTGATCCTCCCCTCGGGGGCATCAGTGCTCAAGATAGACCTAGTACTTCCACAGGACAAGAGAGAGTACTCCTGTACTTTCTCGAGTTATCTTTCAGATGCAAGATAACGTAGAGGTAAAAGAACTCTCAGAGTCATTAACGGCTCTGAATTCTCCCCTACCTCCTAGTCATCCGGAAGGTTTACAATACATTGGGTCTCCAATGCATCGACCGTCAAGTCCAGGTCACATAACGCACTTACCATCGATGACCACTACTGGAAACATGGCTTCTACAAGTGCTAGGGCTGTGCAGACTCCAATATCTATACAAGGGGGAGAAACTATTTCCATCCCCTCAACTTCTTTATTCGGGTCCTTTACTAGCACGTCTTTAGTGGGGACTACCTCCATTCCTTCTATGAGTGGAAACTCCCAAACCAATGCTTTCAGTTCTCGATTTTTCCCATTTGGCACCCATTCTCAGGGTATTCCGTCAGTTCCGTTTAGTGCCGCCACATCCATGATGGGTGGATCGACTTCATTCCAGGGTTTTCCTTTTGTAAGTGGTCATATACCACATTCCAACCCAACAATTGGATCTATGCCTTTCTCTTCTTTAGGAAAAGGTAGCAATCCTTTTGAAGGGTGGACTAACCCTGCGGTTAGTAGTATGGGAACTGGGAATTTGTTTCTTGGCCAACAAGGAAATAGGTCGTACTCCACAGTTAGTTCATTCTAAAGTATTCCTCCCCTAGATTCTGCTTGGCATCCTTATCAGGGGTTGTCTGCTCCTTATAATCCTTTAGGAGGAAGCTTCGCCGGTTATGGAGTTTTTGTAGCTGGAGTTGGTCAAACTCCGAGTTATGCTGGATCACAAGGCATGCCTTTTGGTTCAGCTGGTTCTGTAGGTTACTTCAGGCAGCCTGGTGCCTTCCAAAATCCAGGCCCATCTTTTCAGAACTTTGGAAGTTCTGCTCAGTCTGGGTGGAACCTCCAAGGTCCTCCTAGGATTCCATTTCTGGCAACTTTGAACTTTCCAGACCTCACAAAGTTAACGAATGATCCAATCAAGTATAATCCGGCCTGGCCTCCAGTCCCAACCAAACTTCCTTCGGGCATTCCAAAATTCGAAGGGAAGAGCGGTGAGGACCTGGGCAACCATGTGACCACATTCCATTTGTGGTGCTCGTTGAACTCCCTTATTGATGATTCAGTTAGGTTGAGAATTTTTTAGTGCACCTTGACTGGTAATGCGGCCAAATGGTATATAGAGTTTCCAGGGGGCAACTTTACATATTTTTCTGACTTAGCGAATATTTTCTTAAATCATTTCCAGTTGTCTATCCGTTATGACGCCAGAATAGAACTTCTAGCCAATTTTTGTCAGGACACGACAACTCACATTTCTGACCATATTCAGGAATGGAGACGGAGAAAGAGGCTCATAAAAGCCGAAATCCCTCTGGAGTATCGTCTGAAATGGTTTTTGAAATCTTTACAACCTAATATCTCTAAGGATGTCTTGATGTTCGGGGTTTACTCCGAGGAGCAAGCCATTTTTAGGGCCAGCAATTAGAATTGATCTACTCTCAGTCTGGGATCCTACAAAAATACTTGCGAGATGCTCCTAGGTCAAAGGTTGATATAGCTAAGTCAAAGCCAGGTCCCCATGGGGATGGTATTGTTGGATTGGTAGACACGAATGTGGTGAACTTGTTGAGCCAATTGCAGCAGTTGTCATTGCAAACTTCTTCAAACAACCAAGTCACATCGTCTACTACTTCGTCTTCCCAAACTTCTTCGATTAATGTCGTCCAATCTGATAACCCCAAAGGAAATCAAAACTCCAGTGGGAAAAAGAAAGGACGAGGTAAGAAAAATAATCAGGATGGGAAGGCTAACACAAATAAATCTGGCAATAATGTTGGTGTGGGTAGAAATGAGTCTAAAACGAAAGTCAAGTTTCCATGCAAGTTGTGTAGTGGAGACCAATTAACTCATCTCTGCCCGAAGATTCAAGATGCTCAACGCTTGTTGGGGCAACAAGGGGCTTCTAGTTCTCAAGCTGTTTTAACCAACCCTTTTCCCAAAGGGCAACAATTCCTTGCTGGTGCGAGTTCAAATCCTGGTACCTCCTTGGGGGGCAGCCAGGAAGGGGAAAAATCATCGAACGTTTTCATGATGGGTTCTAATGTACATGTGTCTACTCAGTCACGTGATTACGGTGAAGCCAAAACTTCTAAGGACAAAACTGCTCCCCGAAATACCGACCTTCATATTGAGTGACCCCCTGTTGGGACTATACCACATATACCGAAAGGCTCCCCGAAACGCGCGACTATCAATCCTAATGCTAACGTTACCCATAATTATTCCATTGTGAAGGATATGGCCCAGATTCTGTGTGCCATGTCCGCTTTAGAGGTTCTCCAGTTGTGTCCGGCTCAGCGAAGTGCTTTACTCTCGGCAATTGGGCCAGTTGATCCAACCAATTCTTTAGTGCTCACTTTTGAGATGTTAAATGTCAAGAAGCGACTCCCTCATCACATTGCTTTCCAGATAAAGTCTACATACTGAAAGATTAATATTTTTCGCACCGTTATTGATCAGGGAGCTTCCACGTGCGTCATGTCGATGTCTTGCTGGAAGGCCATTAGATCTCCTTCTGCTATTCCTTCACCCACCCTTTTGACTGCATTTGATGGGCATTCTCACAAGCCACATGGGATTATCCCGGCCCTTCCCTATATGTGTTGGAGGAAAGGTCATCAACGTTGAAGTAGAGGTCATAGATGCTAACCTAGACTATAATCTCCTCTTAGGAAGGAATTGGGTATACGAGATGGATGTCGTTGTTTCGACTCTATTTCATGTCATCTGCTTTCCTCATGAAGGGAAAATCGTTGAGGTAGATCAGTTGGATTATTGTCTAGTTGATCCTCAAGCAACTTCTGACTCTATTGTCCCCTCAGTGGATAACCCTCGCTTGCCTACTGAGAATCTAGGAGTTGGGATGTATTCCTCATTGATGGGTACTTTTGATTTTCCCTCTCCTATCGCTCGAATCAATGTTGTTTCATCATCCAAGGAGTCTCCTCGAGAAGGGTTATTTCGAACTCATTATTTTTCAGACCCTTGGACCTTGCCTTCACCTATGGCCACATTAGCTGAAGGACAAGTAAATGGAATGGTGTCCTCTATGTTTGTGGCTGAGCTTAGATATCAGTCTGTCGTTAACTCTGCAGACGAACACTCTACTCCTTTTTCTGAAGAGGCGTTTGAGGGTTATGTGGCCCTGGCTTGGGACTTTGCTTCCACCTCTGCCTTGGACTGCTTAGATACAGTTTTACCTTATGAAGAAGTAATCCTCGAAGTGATGATGGGTGTAGATCAACCATGGGAAGATTTACACCATCGTTCATATTTCCTTCCTGCAGTGCGAGAAGTGGAACCTAAGTTCTCCAAGCTATTCACTAGTGATTTTTGTAAGATATCGAATCCATTGGCTCCAGCACACTTTTGTGCCGAAGGTAATATGTCGGTGATCTCAGAAACGATGTCTATAAACATCTCTATGGACCCTAACGTGATTGAGAATCTCTTCATCAGAATTGAATGTTCCCCTGAAGAGGTACGAATTTACACCAACCTTTTCAAAGAATTTCGAGATGAATTTGCTTGGTCTTATGAGGAAATGCCTGGCATTGATCCTTTTATAGTTCATCATGAGTTCAAGACGTATGAAAATGCTAAGCCAGTTCATCAAAGGATTCGACCGGTTAATCCTAGGAAAGTGATAGCCATTAAAGCCAAAGTAGAAAAGCTGCACAACGTGGGTTTTATATATCCTGCTCCTCTTACCGATTGGGTTTCTAATCCAGACCCTGTAGGTAAAAAGCAATGAAAAATCCAAGTATGCATTGACTTTAGGGACTTAAACAAAGCTTGTCTGAAAGATAATTACCCCACGCCATTCATTCATCAGATTATTGACGAGTGTGCAGGTAATGAGATTTTTTCCTTCATGGATGGTTTTTCTGGTTATAATCAAATTTCTATCCGTCCTGAAGATCAACATAAGACGGCTTTTATATGTCCCTAGGGTACCTTTGCATATAGAAAGATGCCATTTGGTCTCAAAAATGTTGGAGCCATGTTCCAGTGGGCCATGTCATATGCTTTCCATGACATCAAACATATCATCGAAGCATACTTGGATGATCTCACTGCTCGTTCTTGAAAAAGATCTGATCATCCCAGTCACCTTCGAATGGTTTTTGAGCGATGTCGTTTTTATAAAATCTCGTTGAATCTGAACAAATGTGTTTTCACGGTTACATCTGGTCAGTTGTTAGGGTTCATCATGTCAAATGAAGGGATTACGGTAGATCCCTTCAAGGTAGAGGCAATAGTCCAATTGCCTCCCCCATTGATCCGGATTTAAACAGGAACGAAATAGATTACAGAGATAACCATAAATACAGAGATGTATAACCGTAAGTAAAGAGATGCAGTGGAAATAATACTTCATGTCATTAATGGAAAATACCGAAATATGCTTACAACCAGAATTGGAAGTAAACCAGCTAGGACGATGATAGCTTATCTCTGAGAAGAGATGTAGCGGCTACATGCCTCTGAACTATTCTAAATTGTGTTACAATGAGGCTCGAAGGCCTATTTATTGTTGAGAAACAATGTAAAACCCTTCACATTCTAAAACCTACCCCTAGAAGATGAAACGCCAAATTGTGGGCCCCGTTTTGGGTAAATTGGTACATCAATTTCTCGAGGTTGTAACTTTGGCATACGATCTTCGTTTGACGCGCATGATAGCTCGTTAGAAAGATCTATCTGAGAACTACCACCTTGGAAAGGGAAACATCAGTCCGTGGGCCCTTGTTTCCCCCAGATTTCCCAAAAAACGTCGTTTATGGCCTCAAAACGGCTCCGGAAGTTCAGGACCCGAAAAGACTACTAAAAATAGTAAATTGTGCTACAATTACGGAAACTGAAAAACTGAAAGAGACAGTTGTGGGGGTCCAAATGGGATAGGTGGGTGGCCACCAACATCCACCTGGATCACCCATCCTCCATTCGACAACTTCAAAGTCTTCAAGGGAAGGCTAATTTCTTAAGGCGATTTATAGCGAACTATGCCGAGATCACTAAAGGGTTTATGCGTTTGCTCCGCAAAGTGGTTCCATTCATCTGGGATGACTTTGTGGAGCAGTCATTTGATGCTTTGAAAAAGGCATTAGTCTCTACCCCGCTTTTGAGTCAACCGGATTATGGTAGGGATTTCCTTTTATATCTCGTTGCAGCAGAATCAACCATTAGTATGGTTCTCATTCAGGAAGACGATGCTCTCATAGAGCATGTGATTTATTACTTGAGCCGAGGCTTGATAGGTCCTGAACTTCGCTATTCTCCGGGTGAGAAGTTGGCCTTGGCAGCTGTCCACGTTGTCCAGCGGCTCCGTCATTATATACGCAAAACTTTTGTCTTGGTAGCAGTCAATCTGTTTCAGTTTTTCCTCAGTAGGCGAGTGATTGGGGGCAAATATAATCGATGGATTGTCATTCTACAAGAATTTGATCTCGAGTTCTTGTCCGCTAAGTCCAAGAAATCTATGGTTTTTGCTGAGCTAATTTCTGAGCTACCTTGTGGAGAGGATACTATTTATGAGGAAAGTTTTCCCGATGAACATTTATTCCTCATCTCTTCACTCGATGCTTGGTATGGAGATATCATTGTTTATCTCTAGACTTCGAAGTTCCCTTCTGCTTTCTCTATGGATGAACGTCATAAATTACATCACCTCGCTAAAAATTACATCATTATTGGTGATACATTATATTGTCGAGGGGTTGATTCAATCCTTCGGCGCTGTTTAACCTTAGAGGAGGCAGAGTCTGTGCTAAATGATTGCCACAATGGAGCTTGTGGTGGTCATCTATCAGGGCTTGCTACAGCCCAGCGAATCTTGCGTGCTGACTATTTTTGGCCTTCGCTCTTCAAAGATTGTGTTGAAGCGGTCAAACGCTGTCACCCGTGCCAAGTTTATACACGGAAGATGCGCGCACATCCATCTCCTCTTTTTCCCGTTGTCACTGTCAGTCCCTTTACTAAGTGCGGTATTGATTTTACGACTTGTCATCTGCCCTCAACAACGAATCACAAGTATATTATCGTGGTCGTCGACTACTTCATGAAGTGGGCCGAGGCCATGCCCACTTATAAGAATGATAGTGAGACAGTGGTATTGTTCCTTTCTAATCAGATTATCTCAAGGTTCGGTATCCCAAGAGAGATTGTCATTAACCATGGCAGTCATTTCCAGAATCAACTAATGTCTGAATTAGCTCTCAAGCTAGGTTTCCGACAGGAAAATTCGTCTCCTTATTATCCCCAGGCCAATGGACAGGCCGAGGCAGTGACCAAAACTCTTAAGATGATCCTGCAAAGGACAATTGATAAAAATAGATCCAATTGGCATCTTATGTTGTATCCGGCTCTATGGGCATATCGAACCTCAGTCAAGACTGCTACAAGTTTTACACCTTTTCAATTAGTTTATGGGTTGGAATCTATCTTTCCTGTCGAATGTGAAATTCCATCTCTTAAGTTAGCTATTGAGCTCCTTCCAGAGACCTCTGGTCTCGAAGAGCGCCTCCTTCACTTGGAACATATTGATGAGAAGCGTTGAGATGCAGCCATAGTAAATGAGGCTCATAAGAAAAGGGTTAAAATCCAGTATGATAAAGTTGTCCATCCTCGTGTCTTTTCTGAAGGTGACCTCTTCTTGGTCTATGACCAAGATAAGTACACCTTGGGGGCATGCAAATTCAGACCTATGTGGTATGGTCCCTTCATAATTAAACAAGTTTAAAAAAAAAGGTTGTATGAGTTAATCGATTTCGAAGGAAGCAAATTGGCGGAACCTCGAAATGGGCTCTACCTTAAGAAGTACTTTTCTTAAGTACTAGCTAGGCAATGGCTTCTTTATACATTATGTGTATTTGTACATATTTTGTTGAGAGTTTGTATCAACACTTTTTGGTTTGCTTTGGCAGGTGTTGATAGATGACTTGGTCTATTTTGGATTCGTCGATGGTGCTAGTCGGCACACTCAAAATCTCGCTTCTGCAGCTTGGATATTGTATTATCCAACTGGTCAATTGAGGGTATCAAGGGGATTATGCATCGATCCTGCTTCAAACAATATGGTTGAGTATACTATCGTCATTAATTTGCTATCTGAGGCAATTTCGTACAAAATCGACTCGTTGGTAGCTTATCTTGATTCACAATTGATAGTGTCACAATTAAATAACATTTATCGGGTAAGAGATCCATGTTTATTGTTGGATACCTATACCAATAGGTTTCATTTTTCATGATTAGATATCAAAGGTCCAAATATGCTCTGCTTTGGCAAATGCAAAGATCTCATATTTTTCTAAGAAGGCAGTGTCTATATCAGTTTTGACAAGAATTCAATTTTGGGATGGATGGTCCAACAGTCTAATCTGGATCATGCCATGTTTTCAATTTCCATGTTGTAGTGTAGAGAGTGATATCTGTCCAAACTGTTTAATCTTGGCAGATCAAATAGCTAGGTAGAGAAACAAAGGTTCCCAACTGTTTAATCTGGGGCCTTGGAAGAAATAAGGGTTGTGTTACATAGGAAATGCAAGTAAAAGCCAATGAAAAGAATAGGCATTCAAAGGGTTTGCAAGTCCAAGTGCACCCTCCAAGAAGGAACAAAAAATGCTAGGAAATCTAGTTGGGTAGGTAGCTGGGGTTGCAGAAAAGTTGTCTCTTCCAAGACTAAGCCTGCTGAAACATCTACAAGAAAGGCAACATACTGATGCATGACTAATTCCCCTGTTTTTCATATGTACATTACTCATAACTAACTCCCTTTCCCAAGATACACAAAGCACAGAGATTTATATACTTGAAGAATTCTTATGGCTTTAAGAAGCCA
>APFE031625321.1:57265-68858 GCA_000404065.3 Pinus taeda | reverse complement strand
TCTTACCTTCCAATATACGAAGTTTGTCCCATCAAAAATCAGTGGCCTGATTGATGCTTCCCTCTTGTAGTTGCTCATGATGAAAGATCTTCCTTCAAGCGATCAAGCTTTTTCTGAAGGACCGGCTCTAATACCAATTGTTGGAAATAATACTGAGAGGGGCAGTGAATCAGTGTTATCAAATTATTTTCAATATACCATTTAAATTATTCTTCAGATGTTGATGATTAACTTGTATGTCAGAACCATATAATAATGAACAAGTACAATAAAAAAAAACAGATAGTCACACCAAAGAACACCAGATATAAGGTGGAAACCCAATGTGGGTGAAAACCACCTGCTGTAATATGTCTCTATCTTCTTTCAATTAGAAACTTCTTTTACAATGATTTTGTACTGGTGCAGTCCTTTACGAGTACGCAGGCTGCAACCTGCAGAGAGCTACAACCCTCTCTCGTTTTCCAGTCTCTCCTAGAAGGGAGTTACAACCCCCTTTTCTCTTTTACTTCTTTAAGGACCACGTTTCATAAATTTTCGAACTGGATCCATGAACATAAATTAATCATCAAGTACATGTGAATCACCCAATAAGATTTTTCAATAAACCAATGAATCAACCAATAACTTCTCAGAATGCAATAACCAGGACAACAATACCAGTATTCTAAATCCAAAACTCTTCAGCAATAGATAAAAGACAGCCAACAAATGTTTCAAGATAGGTCCGCAACTTCACCAGTAGAGGCCTGCGAATATCCGCAGCTCTTCTGTGTCTAAACTGCGTGGATCCGCACCTGGTCGGTATTCGGTGCTGCGTATCTCCGCATCTACTCCTTCTGCTTCCCTGCGTACCACTGCTCAGATCCACACCTGCACTGTCTGCTTGACAACGTACCTTCACAACTGGTTCTTCTACTCCCCTGAGTACCTCCGCACTGTGCCTTCTTCAGAGCTGCGTTCCTCGCACCTGTGCCTTATGTTGCACTGCAGATCCCCGCACCTGCGCCTTCTCCTGCACTGCAGACCCTCATACTCACACCGTGGATCGCCTGTGAACCTCTGATTAGGGCCAAATTAACAGTCCTCCAATGTGCCACAAACAGTCAGATCCACAGATCTGATCATGCACCCGAGAGATCATGACCTATCAATAGGTTCGCCTTCAATTTCACCTTGATTTAGACCTAGCCTTTAGAACCGATTACCCAAAATTTTAGATCTTAAGATATTCAATTTTCATAAGTGTATAGCCAAGTGATCTCCTTTCCTTTTTATAGGCAAGCCCTTATTCAAACCATGGGATAAAACCATCGAAAACCAATACAAGGGATCTAAATCAGGGTTCAATAATTTAGATCCTATACCACGGGCCAAAACCATAGGATCATGAGCGACGGGCTAAATACCAAGGGAAAAACATAAGAAACCCCACGTGAGCGCGCTTCTCTGCTTTGGAGTGAGTGAACTTGGGGGACCGCACCTTGTCAACGGAGCATCTACGGGTATGACCGCACTTCTTGGTCGGCGTACCTGCGTGTCCGCACCTTTTGAATGGTGCACCTGCGAACCCCTTGTTTTCCATCATTTTGAAAGCCTGAACAAAATTTTGCCACTTGAATGAGTTGCCATCAAGTACAACACCTGATCCATAGCGCCAAACCTGAATCATAATGCCAACAAATGTTGTCCATAATTTATAGGTATAGATAGAATTAGGAGAAAAAACAACAAATTAAATGACTACGCTCCAAGAATATGATCTTGAAATTAAACCATATAAGGTCATAAGCGGATAAGGTTTATGCAAGTTATCAGCTTAATCAAAAGGTTATCATTCAGATGAAGAAGAATGTTCCTATTCATATCAAGAGGAAGGTTGGTACAACAAGCTTGCGGTAAGTCAAGAACAAATTCTTTATGTCCTTGTACCAACAAACATCTAGTATTATGATATTAGGTATTTCTTAACAAATGGAATTGCACCTACTCATTTAGTAGCTAAACAAAAATGAGCTTTAAGATTAAATGGCGATAAATATAAACTAATTGATGAGGTACTTTTTAGGAAGAATTATGATGATGTTTTACTAATATGCTGGGAGAAATTTGATGTAGAGAAGGTATTGACTAAATTACATGATGGACCAGATGGAGGTCATTTTGGTGGAGAGACCACTTCACGAAAGATTCTTCAGGAAGGTTTTTATTGGCCAAATATCTTCGGAGATTCATATGCATATGCAAGGAGATATCATGTCAAACAACTTTTAGAAAAGAAAAAAGACTAGCTCTTCCTCTACAACATGTGGAAGTAGGACCTTTTGAATAATGGGATCTTGATATTATCAGTGAGATAAATCCAAATTCTTCAAAGTTACATACATATATCCTCATTTTCACTGAGTATTTCACCAGGTGGGTCGAAGCAATCTCATTAAAAAAGGTTAATGATGAACATGTGATATCTTCTCTTGAAAGATATATAATTTTCGGGTTTGGTGTTCCTTCGTCTTTTGTATTCGATAACACCACCTATTTTTATTCTCTTAAAGTGACTGAATTATGTTTGGATGAAGGTATCAAAATTAAGTTTTATTCCAACATTTACCCTTAGGGAAATGGATTAGCATAATCAACAAATAAAAGCTTAATCCAAATATTAAAGAAAATAGTTCAAAACCATCAAATAAATTGTCATAATCAAGTATCCAATGCTCTATGGTCTAATAGATTCACTTCAAAGTGAGCATTATGTAATTTCCCTTACTTCCTTGTATATGTCGAGGAAGCTATCCTATCTACAAATGTTTTTCTTCCATCTATGCAGTCAACTCGAGTAGTAAATCAAAATTCAATCAAATATATGGATGTAAGAATACATATTTTTCTAAAATTGGAGGAAGAGAGAAAAAAGACTAAAGCTAAGTTGTTGTACATCAAAAAATCATTAAAAGATGGCTTGATAAACATTTAACATTTGAAAAATATTTTTCCATTGGTGATATGGTCCTTAAATGGAATAAGAGAGATGAAGAGAAAGGAAGACACTCAAAATTCCAACATATTTGGCTCAGTCCTTTCCAAATCTCCTAAACACTTGGCCTTTCCACATACATTCTACAAACATTGGAAGGCAAGATTGAACATCTGCATATGAATGGCCTGATTTTGATGAGATACTTTCATGAAAAATATTATTTATCCATATGTAAATAAATCACTATTTACTAAAGAACGTGGTTTTCCTCAAAATTTATTTTGTTTCTTTATTTGTTTTTTGTAAAAATAATTTATTTTTATTTTTATTTTTATCTTTTTTGTTGTTTTATAATTTCAACAATGGTTACATTTGCCAAGAAATGTACATTTGTAAGTAAAAATACTTATTATTCAAACTGAATTCAAAGGATAAGGTTAAAGTAATCTAAACTTATGCATAGTCTATTATGCTTGTTATTAATTTATTTTTAAATACAAACTTCCATTAGTAGGAAAGTGCCTCATCTTTTACTTTTTGAAACAAGAGCTCCATCACTTTCACATTTAAAAAAATAGACTTAATTTTATCAAGAATGAATAATAAAATATCGGGTTAACATTATTAATACATCAAAATTTTTGCTAAATCAAAATAACTCTCATATCACCCCACTCTTTTGATATCGAAAAATTGCAAAAGCAATATATTTATATAATATTAAGAGGATATTAAAATAATCAAAGAGTTAAAAGAATTTTATAATTAATGTGGGGAATATTATAAAATTTGTCGAGGTACTTAATAGGCCTGCCAATAATGGGTAAATTCTTCTATGATACAGAGGTAATATTCGTCGAGGTATTGAATATGCCTACTACCAATGAAGCAATGTTGAGATTAGGAGAGATGATGAAAATGTGATGCAAATTATTTTGGTAGTATTAAAAATAAAAAATTAATATTAAAATCTCAAGGTTGATTTAATTTAAGTTTAAAGTTATTAAAAAAACTTCATCATTTCGCTCTTATTTAAAAAAAAAAAAAAAACATTTTTGGCACAAATACTTCGATTTGATAATTTACCTTACTTTCATAATATCAAGAATTAACAAATTGATCACAATTTAGAAAAACATTCTCAAGCCTTTATGATCCAAATTGGATCCATGAAAATTATTAGAGTTCTATGACTATATCAAATCAGGACAGACTTCAAAAACTTGTGAACAAAGAGTTATCAGGAAGACCTCTGAACAGTGGCAGTTTGTAGCCAGCAAGGAACAATGAGGACCTCAGTCAAAGCGTGCTGACCAAGGTCCATGGAGACCGCGTAGGATGCAAACTACCAGTTAGAAAGTCCGGATCAGAAAACAGAGGCCGTTTTTTATGCATGATTAGCGCTGGGCAAAACCCCTCGAAATGGAAAGGCCTCAAGCACTTGGTGACAAGGAAAAGCCAAAAACTATTTGAAAAGAACTAAAGCAAAAGGTGGGCCCTACGCTCCAAAATCGGTGGAATATCGGAGGCATGTTGGGTGGTAAACGGATTTGGCAGGAGAACGAGCGATTCCATACATTGCATGACCCGTGTCCAGCGGATGAGAGAGAAAACCACCTCTCATCACGAGCTAACATCCGAGCAAGTAAAACACATGATATGAGCAATAACGGTAGGATCTGGGGGCCCCAGATCTAATGATAGAGATTGCGCCCGATGAATGACTCGATCTAGAGGAAGAATCAAGTTGCGGCATATAAAATTCTGAAGTCCGATTTGACCGCTGAGTTGGCAGATGAATCACTACACAACATAATCAAAATACCAAACCGTTTGAGGAAGAGCTGACACAGTTCATGAGAGGACAAGTGGCCACTTCCTTGTGAGACGTTACACAGTGGTGATGACACAGAGGCAGGGAATTCTAAGTGAACAATAGTAGGCGATCCGAAGGGGCCGAAGAGGAAGCGAACAGTCATGAGACAAATTGGCTTTAAGCCATGAACAGACAAAGACAGGGACAGAAGGAGAGCGCGAAGCGAGCACTGTAAAGAAGAACGAGACAATGAGACAGAGAGACAAAATAGAGAATAAGCAAGATGAAGAAAACAGAGAGTTGAGCTAACTTGCAAAGAAAGCTCGCATCGAGAAGACAGAAGGCTTGAGATGTTCGAGCAATCCTTGAGAAGATATTTGTCGGGAATTGGGTACCAAATTGGACTCATCCTATTCAAGACCAGTTGAGGTTGAGACTTAGTAAGGAAGAGTCTGTGCACTCTAGTGGCTTGGCGAATCCAAGAACCACCCTGCTAAGCATCATCTGTTTCAAGAGACTCAAATTGAGCTCCTCATTGTAAAAAATCTTCTTTAAAGACACAAAAAAAAGGCCACCACTGAAAGCTAGACCAGAGACGTAGCCCAGGAGGATTGGATGAACTCCTTGTTAACCTGTTGTGTTCTTGTATTTGCTTACTCTGTTTCTCTTACTGTTTTCCATTTTCCAGTGTCTTTGTATTTTAAAATCTGATCGATCTGTTGCCTAAGATAACATAGACACACCAACACATGAGTCTATAATACCTTCATTCATTAATTAATTAGTTGAGATCACTCAAGAGTGATTTTCAGATCACTTTAACTTTATTTGAATTTTAAATATTCAATAACAGAGATAACTATTTCTCCCAATATGTCGCCATTTGTTGTTAGGCCTACAACATCCCTTCAATTTTCTTTATTTTTTGTTTCATATAAACAAGTGTCAAGAAAACATATTTATCATTATATAATTTAAAAATTAATAAATAAAATATATACAATAATAAATAGTTTAGTTCAAAGGTCGAAAGTCAAAAGTATAAATATGATTGGAAATTTTCTCCAACTCCCAACTCCCGACCTCCCAACTATCTCAATCTTCGGATATCACAAGTCATGTATTCGTGTTATGCTTGACATCTAACTTTCTCTAACCCCAACTATCTCAACTCTTGACCTTTTCGACCTTCTGACTAATCTAGTCTACGCAAGTACTTTCTCGTTTTATGAGTGGTTTAACAATTAGATTTCATGTTAGGTTCAGTGGACGTTAATGAACTAGTAAATGCTTTGCAAGTTTTATTTATTTGGCATGATTTTTGATAAGTTCACCATTGTTTCTTTCAAGAAGTAGTTCAATGCTGAAAATTCCTTAATCTATTTGTGCACAAAACTCTTAATTTTTTGAAAAAACAACAACGAAATTCTGTTAAGTCTACATTATGTTGGTCATTATTAAGCTCATTTTTAATTGGTAATTTAAAATTGTTCAGTTGTTTTGTTAAATTATTTTTATTATTACTTTTTCTTTCTCTGTTACATGTTATTTGAAAATGGTTAAGAAAGGAAAAATGGAGTCTTCTAGAATTGCACTTCAAGAAATCAAGACGAAATGAAATAAACTTAAACCCCAAGAATTGAAGATAGAAATTTAAATCCTTCTTCATTTTAGATATGACTTACAAGACTTAAGGCACAATTAAGCATTCGTGGAAAGAAATATTTAGTTTATTTGAAGAAAGAAAATGGGTAGAATCAGAAAATTCAAATCATGAATCCTCTTTAGATTATGAAGCAATTAGGAAAACTGAGCTACATAAAATTGTAGCCATGCCTAACATTTTTCCTTATTATAATATTATAAGTTAGATTTTGATACATGCTCATGTTCCAACTTGTTTTATTTGTTATCATAATCAAAATGCAATTGCCTCTTGGAAGCCTGAAGTCCTTAGTTCTATCTAAAAGTTAAATCCTCCTCAAATTTTTAGACGAATTACATGAAAATGTCCTAAAAAATAAGAACAAGGACTATAACTTAGTTATTAAAGAATTACTCCATGATCTTAGAAGATGCAAATCGAAAACAAGAAAATATCACCTAGTAGCAATCCTCAAATCTCTTTTTAGATGTATAGTCAAGATGCTTTCTAGACTATATGGAGAAGCAAATCCTCAGAATTGTAAATTTGAATGAATTCTTCTTATATATGGAATTAACAACAATCAAAGATATTTAACTGGGCAAATATTTTGTCTCAAAATATATCAGAAGCCATTAAGGTATCTATAGGTTATCCTCCAAGGTTTAAACATAGTTTTTATATGTCTACTTATCTCATGGATGCGGTTATGGCCCAGCTCCATTTCCATTGATGGAATTGAGTTATTCTTTCAATCATCAATAGGCTATTAAGGATTATACTACTATCTTATGGGAAAACGTATTTAAACAATTCTTTTATGATATATGTTATCATCAAATTACACCATGTAAAGCCAATTTTACCTTAGTAAAATTGCTTTCCCTGTCAGAAATTACCTAATAAACCACCTTTATTAAGTAATTTATAGTCAAACCCATGAAGAATAATTAAATAAATCACTATTTATTTGATTTTTTTCTAGGAATAATTAATTAAGCCCTTGCTTTATTATTATTCCTTGTTAAATTTGACCCAAGCATGCAAAATAAACAAATAAATCATTATTTATCTTATTTTTCTCTAAGAATAACTAATTAATCATTAACTAATTACTATTCTTTGTTAAACTTGACTAAATCCCTTAGGAATAATTAAACAAATCATTATTTGTTTATTATTCCTTAACTAATTCCTTGAGATAATAAATAAATCATTTATTTATTTGTTATTTCTAAATAAAGGTTTAAGTACTTTTTCCCTTCTAAACAAATATAATAAAATATTTCAAGCAGTATTCCAAGAACGGGATCAATAATATTTTATTATTGCTCATTATTCGAGGATAACTCAATATTTTGTTATAAATAGGAGGGTTTTCCATTCATTATTCACTTTTGATTATTTTCATTGTTCCACTCACTATTGTAACTCTGATTATTTTCATTGTCGCACACCAAGAGGAGAGAGACTCTACAAGAAGTTGAAGACATTTGAGGATAGCCAATAACCCATGCCATAGAGGGGGACTAGTAACATTTATCTGTTCTCTTCACTGGTGTTATATTATACAATTATTCTTTACATATCTCGTTTCCATTGGATAATTGGGGTTATTACTCTTTCTTTCACTGTTTAACTATGATTGTAGCATATATCAGAATTTTGGCGGGTTTTGTTTCTATCACTAGCCCCAGGTCTGCAATGTTTAGCAGTCATTTCTATTATTGAGATTGTCTGTCATCCACAATCTTAAGTGGGTCCTTTTCATACATCATTGAGAAGAAAACACTACAACAAATTGGCGACTCCGCTGGTTTTATACTTCAGATCTAGAAACCTAGGTGACCATTGGTTTTCAACTTAGGGTTTCTTCTTTTTTCAATTATATTAATGTTTCTTAGTTTTTTAACCCTAGATCTGATAAATTTCTTACTCCTGTAAGATTTCTGGTCGTTTCCACAGGTCACAGGAACTAGTCGAGGCAAAAGCGACACTTTTTTTCCGAAATTTGCAGACCGGGAGTCTTAGAAATCATAGTTTTCAGCCCAGAAGGTGCGATATGAGCTCGAGAATGTAGCTTTCTACCCAAAAAGTGCGATTTCATAAAAAAAAAAAGTCAGAACTTGCGTTTTTTGGGTTTTAGTGTTTTTCTCAGATATGTTTCTGGGTTTTGTTGAGATCTGTTTGCTAGGTTTCTGGCCTCTATCTCATCCTACTTAGGCCTTGATCCATTCTATTTTACTTGTCAAAGTCGAATTTAGCCTCCCCCAGGGGTTCTAGTACACTTCCACCTTCTTAGGAGAGTTTAGCTGAGTGAGAAGTCTGAGTTTCTGCAACACTTTCAACCACATTTTCTAGATCTATAACCTTTTGTTTAAGAATAGATAAGATAGGTTGCTACCATCCATAGTTTCACATTTAAACTTGTTTGTTCATTCCCTTAGGGTCCCATCAGTTTCCCTAGGTGTTTCACCCATCTCCCTATCTTTTTGCAATAATCTTTCCCTCTAGTTTTTTGTTGTTGCTGCACCACTTCCCAACAACTTATACTCACTTGATCCTAGTCACACCGACATTTAGATGTCTTGACTGTTTTAGTGTATTTTCCATTGGTTTAGCGACCAAGCAATACAGTGTTTGCAAACACAGTTTAGGTGGGGTTTAGTTAATTGTTTTGTGGTTTATTTTCTGTTATTTATTTTAGTTTATTTGCATCAAGCTTTTTTTTTTTTTTACAAACACGATCTGTGCTTAATCAATTAATACAATTGCACACACAAGCACACCTTAAGCGAAGGGCGCTTGGTTTACACTGCCAAGCCAAGACTTAACATAATAAATTTATCTCATCATATCAGAGACATAAGATATATTGTTGATCTCCCTTCACCATTTTCATGTTCCGTGTGTCCTTCCATCATTGCGCCAACAAGGTATGAGTTGCAAAGACTATTAGGCCTTCACCCCTAGTTTCCACTAGGGAGTATTACTCCTCGCCATCGGGTTCGAGTTCATAGCCCTCCGAGTCCCCATCCAGACTCTTGTCCTGGTCCTTTTGATTCCTCATCTGCTTCCGAGCCTCCTTCACTGCATATCGTCACCATGTCTAGACCCACAATTGGTGCACTAACCCAAACTCTTGGTGGCTTCGATGCTATACCGGTGGTCACATCAGGCAAAACAATCTCAGGAACCATTCTAGTAGCCCCCATGCTCCCCTTTATGGCTAGGTTAGCTCTACCAAATCTTAACCAATTGATAAATGATCCCATACACCATGATGCTAGTTGGCCCTCTATGTCGACCAAGCTTTCGTTAGACATCGCAAAGTTTGAGGGTATTGCTGGAGAGGATCCTACCAACCATGTTCAATCCTTCCACATGTGGTGTTTGTCCAACTCCATAACCGATGACTCCATTTGTCTTCAGCTCTTCCAATGCACACTCACTCGAGACACTGTAAAATAGTATGTAGACCAACCCTCCACCTCTGATTCCATTTTCGTGACGCTTGCTACAACGTTCTTATCATATTTTCAGTTACCTCTCCGGTACGCTCGCCTTTCTGACCATGTTTAAGAGTGGCATCGAAGGAGGAGCACATGTTGTGTTGTGCCTTTTGAAGACCGTGTCTATCTAGATTGGTTTCTCAAGAGTCTTTTATCACCCATCGGGAAAGATGTCGCATCCCATTTTCCTCAGATCAAGGAAGAACCTCTCCAGACCGCTCTGAGATATGATCTGCTTTATGCTCAATCGAGTTATGTCTATACTAGCATTCCATACCTCCCTCGTCTTGGAAGTTCCAATGCACTGGGGGCATCTCACGCTGCCAATGATATCATTGGATCCCTTTCACACTCTTTGGCATATCCTCAGCAGAGTTATGGCTATCCATAGGGGGGCACCAGTTCCTCCAACATTTATGCCCCTCTTTCTATAAACATGTTTCTAGGGCCCCAACCAATCTACCAAACTATTACTCCTTCTTATGCACAACTTGGCATTCCATCCCCTCAAGCATTAGTGCCACAACATCCCATGCATCCTTAGCCCTAGGAGCCACTACCCCCTCATGGTCAGGTGCTTGCGCAGTCGAGTAATACCAATTCCAAAAATTCGAAGAGAAAGAATAAGGGGAAGGGTAACAAGGGTAATCGGGGTAACCAAGGTAACTAGCCTAGTGAACCCCAGGGGAGCCAGCCTAACACCAACAACCAACAACAGGGTGGCCAACCCAAGAAGAACAAGGCTATTCGTATGGACAAGCCTTGTACATGTTGTGGTGTACATGGCCACTATACACATGAGTGTCCTCTTTTACCCTAGATGCGCCAACTGTGGGAAGCTCAAGTAGTTCCTCGAGGTTAAAAATTACCTTAGAATCCCATGGCACCTCAACTGGTCGTGCTCACAAATCCTTTCCCTCAACAAGGATTTGTTTCTAATCAACCCCAAATAGGTCAAGCAGCCCACCTCCCCCAACCTTCTAGTCCCGGTGACTACCAGATCCTGATGATGAACTCTGATGAGGTTAACCCCTCCAATATCAACCTATAAAATCAGTCACATCAATATGACAAGCCCTCCACTTCGTCAGCTGTAAAGCCCAAAACCAAAGTGTCTGCTAAGCCTCTTATGACACCAAATGGTCCTTTATAGAGCCCTCAACCCAAAGTTGAGGCCATTCCCAAGATACCAAAGCGACCATTATGCCATAATTCGACTTCTCATAGAGATGCCCATACATATAGTCTAGTAGACGACTTGGCGCAATCACCTACCGCCATGTCAACACAAGAAGCCCTCTAGTCATGCCCTTCCCAAAAGAAGGCTCTACTAACTGCCTTGGGTGTAGTGGATCCTTCCAATGATCTCTTGATTGTCTTCCTAGTTGATACATTAGAGCATCCCCCATTGCCTTCATCTGTTTCTTTCCAGATACCAGTTAGAGTCCATAATGCCATCATCTCCAGATGCATTATTGACGAAGGCACATCCACCCATGTGATGTTCGCTACTATTTGGAAACAACTCAAGTCATCTGATTTTTCCCCTTCCATCATCACCTTGCGTGCTTGGGATGGACACTCCTCCCAGCCCCTTGGAATGTACAACAACTGTCCAGTGACCCTTGCGGGCAAGATTG
>APFE031625321.1:35825-51910 GCA_000404065.3 Pinus taeda | reverse complement strand
TAGGTTAGTCGTGGAAAGAATATAACACAACCCAACAATGTCCCATCATATCATTTCATAGTATTCCATCCATATTTGCATACCATTCATCTTTTGTTTCCCATTTTGGCCTCCAATCATACTATCCCCATCCCCTCCGGAGTTGAGTCAGTTGCTGCCAGGTCAACCATGCACTTTAAGCTCTAACAATGGTAGTCATCTATTTGTTCCTCAGTCCCACTTTTCCCCATTATGCCTGGTGTCAGTCCATCAGTCACATCACTATTTTCCCTCATGCTTTAGTTGAGGACCCTCATTGCCTCATTTATTGTGGGCCTTGTTCTGTCGACATCAGCTCATTTATTCTAGAAGAATGGCATAGAGGGTGGTGTATCTTGGTTCCATCTTCCATGCTTCTTCAGTGCCTTGGATCGAGTGGATGGTCTCATTATTATCCTTTGACTTGGTCATTTCATGTTCGTGATCCATACACTTGATGGTCCAATGATGCAACAGATTATACCAGTGATTCCCGGGTGTGTGTGGGATGTTTCAGACCTCATGAGGGGGTGGCCCTTCAGTTAGCCCCCACATGCACAAATACATATCTACTATGCTACAACCTCAAATGCAGTTCCGCAGAGTTGATGGGTTCAGTTCTTACAGATCAGAGTGTTCATAGCATGCACGTCTCCTCTAGATGATCCATTTAGTTTTGCAGAGCCCTTCCTTATTTAGAAAGGCTTCTTCGGTTGTTCTACCCTCCCTCCCACCCATTTTTTGAGGGAAGGGACTTTGTATCTCATGTACTCAAATATTATTGTATTCAGTCATGGCTCATTTTTTTACCAGGTGCATTATGTATATGGGACACATTGTATTATTTTATGGCTCTGTTATGCTAGTATGTCATGTACCATTCGGTATGTACTTTATTGCTCAATTTCATATTTATGGGTGAACCATTATTTTTGTACTAAGTTATCTCGGTGGGTATGGGTATGCCTCCCCCACCTCATTAAGGTCTGGTACCACAACATAAAAAGAGACTTGCAATAATCTCGCCCTCTATGTCACTATCCTCTCTCAACTTTAGCTTCATTGGTCTCTCTCTCTCTCCTTGATTCCCTGTGCTGCCTAAGTGATTGTGTCTTTACAATGTACTTTGGTCATACGTTTTGCTCCTAACACTCGTATGTTGGGGGGCAATCTATTATCACCAAAAAAAATGATCATCTAGCCTAATTTACGAGATGTATCGAAGTATACCATGTAAAGTCAATTTTACCATAGTAAAATTTCTTTCACTGTGAGAAATTACCTAATCAAGCACATTTATTAAGTAATATATAGTCAAACCCATGGAGAATAATTAAATAAATCACTATTTATTTGATTTTCTTCTAGGAATAATTAATTAAACCATTGTTTTATTATTATTCCTTGTTAATTTTGACACAATCATGAAAAATAAATCAATAAACCATTATTTATCTTATTTTTCTCTAAGAATAACTAATTAATAATTAATTAATTACTGTTCTTTGCTAAGTTTGATTAAATCCCTTAGGAATAATTAAATAAATAATTATTTGTTTATTATTCCTTAACTAATTCATTGAGATAATAAATAAATCATTTATTTACTTATTATTTTTAAATAAAAGTTTAAATACTTTTTCCCTCCTAAACAAATATAATAAAATATTCCAAGTGGTAATTCTAAGAATGGGATCAATAATATTTTATTATTGCTCATTATTCAAGGATAACTCAATATTTCGTTATAAATATGAGGGCTTTTCCTTCATTATTCACTTTTGATTATTTTCATTGCTACACTCATTGTTGTAACTTTGATTATTTTCGTTATCTCACAACATATTTTTGTTGGGTTTTCACATTATAGAGGAGAGAGACTCTACAAGAAACTTAAGACATTTAAGGATAGCCAAGAACCCATCCCATAGAGGGGTACTGGTAACATTTATCTATTCTCTTCACAGGTGTTATTATAAAATTATTCTTTACATATCTGGTTCCATTGGATAATTGGGGTTATTACTCTTTCTTTCACTGTTTAACTATGATTGCAGCATAGACAAGAATTTTGGCAGGTTTTGTTTCTATCAATAGTCGCAGATCTACAATGTTTAGCAATCATTTCTATTGTTGAGATTGTTTGTAATCCACAATATTAAGTGGGTTCTTTTCATAAATCATTGAGAAGAAAACACTACAACAATATATGCAATAATATCATGATTCCTCTTCTTGGATTTTTGTTTCAAGAATCTCCTCCAAGAATTAGTAAAGATTTTCAGGAAGTCATGTATGAAATTGGTGATCGGATTGTAGGAGAAAAGTTTTATTTTATCAGGATTTATGGTAGTGAGCTAGGACCTCAAGTTTTTCTAAGCTATATACTTGACAGATTGTTTGTAAGAGAAATAGCCAATAAAATTGCAATTAATGGCAAAGCTAGAATGTTGCATAAAATGAAAAAGAAACAATGGCCTAGTTTTCCTATTTAAGTTGGTTAGATGGTGCTTAAAGATATAGGACATGATGTAGAAAAGTTATAGAAAATTTGGCGCATTCCTTTCCCTACTTTAGATATTACCCTAAAAATGTTATCATAAATAAATACAAATCGATAAAATTATTAAAATCTTTTCAACATCAACAAAACTTGTATGATTACATTTATTTTCATGTTAATAGTTTTGATCAAGCAGCTCAAAGAGATAATTTCATGGATGATGAGGAGAAGACTAAAGTAAAACAGTTCAGGGAGGATACTTATGAATTTTATCTTAAACAGATGAGTCTCTATACTTTAGCCCCTCTTGAAAAGTTAAAAATTATCTGAAAATTTTACTGTTTGATTTATTGATATTCCTACAGAACCTACTTCTACATATATGTCACAAAAAAATGTTGAAGTATTAAAATATCTAGTTCAACTTGAATTTACATCTTTATTTCAATGTTATATCTCATCTAATTTGAATGAAAAAGTAAGGAAAGAAATATACAAAAACAAGTTGAATAGTCTCAAAGCACAAAGAAGGAAACAAATTAGGAGAAAAATATTTCTATGGTTGAAAAGATGATAATTGATGTTGAGTCACCCAACCAACCATATCAACCAGATATTTCCACACGCATGGATTTTTCATCGGCAGAAATTGTTCAAAAATCAGTTGAAGTCAAAAAAACCATTCAAACAATTGTCCATGATATCAATAAAAAAGTTCAACAAAGTGTGATGAAGGCCATGGGATAGAAACTTAGAGAATTCATAAGGAATAAGTTCAAGATGTTTCACAGGCTCCATAGTCATCAATGCAAATTTCAGAAGATTGGTCTCCAGGAATTTCATTAACTCCTATTTCAAAAAAGATTCCATTTGTCTCTTCTATTTTTTGACCAATTTGAAGTTGAACCAATTACTGAAACAATTGCTTCTTTAAGTGATTACTATTTCAACTCTCAAACCAAATCAATGGTTAAAAGGACCAAAAAGAGGAAGCATGATTCTAGTATAACTATTATGGAATTAAGTTGGCAAGCCTTAGGTTATAACAAAGATAAAACTAAATAGTCAACTCGAGTTCTTGGAGCTTTCATGAATTATTTTCTTCATAAAATTGATAATCTCTTTAATGTATATGATTTTTTTTTTGAATAAAATCAAAGAACTTAAAGAAAAATTGAAAAGGAATAGATTTTTCAATGCAGAAAAATGGCAGGAAAATTCTATAGTGCTTAGAGAAGGAACTACTTTAACTATTCAATAAATAGATCAAAATCATAATATTGATAACTCAAATATGGAATTTTTGTGGAAAACAAAACTGGTCGATTTGACTAATCAACATACTAAGGAAATTCAACTCAAGAGAATCAAATTTCAGTTTTGAAGAAAGAATTTGAATCCTTGCAGCAACAATTTAGGCAAAGCCAAGAAATTGCTGCAAGTATCAATTTCCCAAAATAACAAGCATTACAGGTAATCAAAAGTTAAAAAAGGTTCAACTTAAATTTTACAAGCTTATGGATAAAATCTACAGGTTTTTCCTAGAGCTATTGTTTCATATTGATAGAATTGAATTGATAATGGAGAGGAAGAATTGATAAATAACAAATTTGGGTATATTGCTAATAGAGAAAAACAATTAAGTCTTGTGAATATTGTAAAATTCTCTAGAAAGGATAAAATCTTATGATTGCCTCATTAAACTACAAAGATTAAAATTGCAAGGAAATTAAGGAATGGATTGAAGATGCAGTTAAGCTTTTTGATTCTGTTTGGGATTTAGGATTGGATATTACAAAAGAGTGTGATATTCATCAACCAAAAGCTCTTAGGGAAGCATGCCATTGAAACTTAGTCAACAAGAAGTTGAAGATGAAAGGTCATCAGATGAAAACATAATTAAAGAGATTTGTACATGGCTTGAACATGTTTTTCAAAAATTTTTACAAATTCCTCTTAAACAAATGAAATTGATATCCAACTTTTCATCAAAATATAATCACAAAAGGAGGCATATTGAGAATCTGTTATCCAAGTGTCAATTCAATATTGACAATTTTATACCGCTTCATCTTCAACATATTACAGGAAAAATTTGGAATGGGATGCATACATTCAAACAAACAATCCTAAAAATATGTCAGTGGAATCAACTTTAGCTTCCCAAATACAAGAAGAAGATTAAAATGGCCCATCAAATTCTAGAAGAAGATGTTATGATTGGATAAGATTTATATTTTTTGTGCTATCTTTATTGAAAAAATATTTAAAGATTTTCTATCTTTCACTGAAATAAAACCTTATCCTACTTTCTTTTCATATTTATACAAGCATCTATGTTGGTGTAAGGGTTGGAAAACATTGAAACTTAAGACTTTGATTTTGTAATAGGTATTTTGATATTCAAGTTTTTGAAGACCATTTCAGAATTTGACGTGTTTATGGAATTATGAGCTTGATATCTTGTGATCTATTTAATTATTTAATAGAAACTACTAGTAATTTTGTTCTTTACTCATTTACATATATCAATTTCTGTAGAATATTAGAATATGCATGTGACTATTTCTGTTGAAACAACTCAACACATTTTATTGTTGAAATTACTTATTATTTTAGATTTATTATTTGTTGTTCATTCATCGACATTAATCTTTGATATTCGAACTATAGTTGTATAATTTTCTCTTGCTTACGAGATATATTTATTTTATGTTATTTGAATTTAGTAAATTCCATGCAGTAATGTGTGTGTGTATATGTATATATATATATATATATAATATATATATATATAATATATATATATATATATATATATATATATATATAGATATCTATATATATATATAGGAATCCAACTATTAATAATCTCTTGAAAAGAGAGCCCAAAAGTTATTTTGTCTCGCTGGCTGGACCCACATTTTAGTTAGGGTCAAACATCCACAATATTTTTCCAAGTATTATGATTGGATGATTCCCCATCCCCCCACCCCTCCTGTTGTAAGATTGATCATGCTAAACACACACACACAATAATTTTCATATTTGTTTTTAGTCAATTGTACATATTAGTTTACATTATATATTTTCCCTAATTTAGCTTTGATTTTAGCATTTGTTTAGTTTTAGTATAGAAAGAAAACTATGCCTTTGTTCTAGAGAGTATACAACCAAACCAAACAAATAAGGGTCTAATTGGGAGCCTAATCATGCCAATACTCATTTGTTGTAGGAAAGAATTTTTCTGCCTATCAACACTCAATTTACATCTAATTTCTCCTTACTCATTTGGGCTTCGAAGTCCCCTTCATAAATTGGGTGATGAGTTGTATTACATTGGTGTCATTCACTATCCTCATAAATGAAGTAGCCTTGGCTTTCTTTCATGCTCGAAAAGGTATTCAAAAGGGATGTCCTTTTGTTCCTATTCATGGTGGAAGGCCTGAGTAGGATTTTAGCTGATGCAAAAAGAAGGGGTGATTTAAGAGGTGCATTGGTGGCTGAAGATCTGACAATCACTCACTTTTTGTTTGTAGATGATATTTTAATTTTTTTTGTGATGGTTCAATACATCACATTTTTCTATTAAAGAAGTCTTGACACTCTTTTAGAAGGCTACAAGTATGAAAATAAATTCTCTTAAGTCAACTATCTCTCCTCTCGATATATCTATGAATGAATCCAACAATGTTCAAAATTGATTTCCTTTCTAATCATACAACTTTAATAACAATTTAAAGCATCTCAGTTTCCATTAGAAACCTAATGATTATAACAAGGATGCTTGACACTCGATCACTATAAAAATTGAGAAAAGATTGAAGGGTGAATGCATGAAGATGGGTTACACTTTTGTGCCAAATGTGGTGATGAAAATTTAAAATTTTACTCTTTTATTGGATGAAGTGCTTAAAATTCTTATAAGCATTGTGAATTTTGATTCAAAGTAAAAAGACAATCTGTGGAGAATTATGTTGTTTTCCTAATGATAATTTTTACATAAAATTTTAGTGTCATGTAATCTGTGAATTTTCCATTAAATAAAATGCTTGTCCTTGCAAATTTCCACACATCTTAAGAGGTATGCGTGTGTTCACGTAGCATAACCTAGTCTAAAATGTGTAATTTAAAAAAATATATACATGGGCATGATCTACACAGAGAGCTAAGTTTTTCAAATTGATATTTTATTTTTTTATGTAAAATTATATTTTTTATTATTTGTCGAAGTTGGCGAAGTAATATTTCAATTGAATTTTGTAGACACATGTGTTCGTGTAAGTTTTTTTTTCAATTGTTTAAATAAATTGAAAAACCAAGACTACCCTTTTGAAGAGGACTTGTAAAAGAAGATAGTTGTATTTTTGAAATTTTTGTTGTTGTGTATATTTTATGTTATTGATTTTTCATTTAGCCCCTTTGAAACTGTCCGAAAAAATTTCAAGCATAATGTTTAAAAGAAAATAGATGAAAAATATCATATGAATTCGAAAATGTCAAACTCATATATCATTGGATAACGGTTTCTTTCATGAATCCAACATGATCAAATCCTCCACCTAAGGACAAGTACTGCCTTAAGTCTGCAAGGCTACAAAATGGTGTTGCAGAGAAATCTGTAGAAGGGGAGCTAAAACTCTTTTTTTTAAGGCTCTTAGTAGCTTGATCAAGCACTTAAAATGCTTTATCGAGTGTTTAAGGTAAAAAATAAAATAGATTGATCGAGGGTTTATGAAACCCTAGATTGAGTCCTTAACTTGTTTAAAGAACGACTCGATCAAGCTTTAAGGCTTGATTGAGACATCTTTTTTAATTTCATGCTCAGAATGTATTGGCAGGAAATTTTAAAAAAATGGCTCAATCACGCCCCTATCCTTGAGTTACACAGGAGATCGATCAAGGATTTGTTTTAATGCTCGATCGAGAAATATTTAAGCCCTCAAATATCTCAATCGAGGACTTAAATATTGCTTGTTCGAGCTCTTAAGAAGGCTCGACCGTGATGTTCTTTTCACCCACAATGTGCCCTCTCTTGCCAAAAAGTGTAGCCCAACTCCATGCATAGACTTGAAGGTTTAGAGTCTTAGGTGGAATTATAGAGCTGGTAGGATGGTTCTTATAAAATCTATTCTTGAAGTGATAGGACTATTTTTCTGATGTCATTATCTTAGATCTGTAAAGGAGTCTTGAATTCCACATGCAAAAATTCTTGTCGTTTTTATGGTTAGAATCCAAAGAAGGTAATATTTTCTCTTGGGTAAAGTTAGATAAGATCTGTTTGCCAAAGATTTGGGGTAGCTCTCATCCTTCTCCAAGGATTTGGTAGTGAAATTAGAATGGAGGCTAATTTCAATTGATAGTTTGTGCATGAAAGTTTTTTATAGAAAATATATTTTCCCCTTCTCTCTAAAGAATTGATTCCCCTACCAGACAAAAGGAGGCCAAAAATATCTTATTTTTCTATAATTGAGTGTAACACCCCACCCCACATTTATTCACTTTTACATTCTTACTAGATAAACATGAGATGTGAGTTATTATGCTTGACCGAGTCTCCAAGATTAAGTTATGGAAATGGGGTCCACTTGTCCACAACTCACTGTAAACACTCAGAGAGGCATGGTCACTTTGATATCATCCCAACTAACCCAAGTGATCATCTTCCTTGATCCAAGACCCACTTCTTCACCTAACTTATTGCTTAGTCACACGGATGAAGGTCTATCAGTGTGACTATAGGTTTCCAACCACATCGATGACCCATCCTTCCTATAGATGTAGCCACATGGATGAACTAGCTTCAATGCAACTATGGCAAAAGATTATTAGTTTTAGGATTTGGCTCCAGAAACTTAAGCCAACAATCATCCAATTGCCCAGATCCATCCAGGACTATGTGAATAACTTGTACAAGTCTTTGTGCATTATTTTTAGGTTCTGTTATGGCTCATGTGGAAATTCCCACTGTAGATCACCTGGTAATGCAATGTACTAAAGCAAAACACTTGATCTACTTCTACAAAAAATTTAGCAGAATCTTAATCGAACATGAGCAACATCAATAAGAACACATATAGCTGATATGGAGAAATCAATCACACATAACATGGAAGATATAGCCAGGGGAAAGCCTCAACCTAAAAACCCAACTCTGTATTATCATACAAGTGGAAATATAGGCAACATTACAAAAAGAATCAGCTCAAAAGCTATCCTGCTCTCTCTGCAATACCTCTGTTGCTCATAGACAGTCAAAGGCCTCTATCTAACCTCTGGTCTACCCTCCAAGCCTCCTATTTATCAATTCTGATTGGGGTCCAATACAACTGCTTGTGTGACTTGGCCTCTTCACACACTCATCAACCTATGATCCAACTTTGCAATCCTGAAGGAGATAAACCCTCATCGTGGATAAGCTTCCTTTATAGGAAAAATATTCATCAAACTGATAGTACACTGTCCCTTCTGTGATCTCAGTTGGGTCTCTGTTTGAACTAACATGCATGAGTTATCCATGAGTGAATACTCAGTTATCTGAAATATAGTAGTTACATGCATGCAAGCATTAACTAACTAAACTCTCATTAATTTAACAAACTGTTAAATTAATCTAACTGGACTTGACTAAGTTAAACTAAGTCAACTGATTACAACTCAATATTACAACTCACTCTTATCTCTTTAACTGATGGATAAATTCCTCACTTAATAGATAAACTGTTGCATGTCCCCACATAGACTTCAAGTTTGATTTTTCACAACTAATTAACTCATGGAGAATTAATTAATTAATTTTCAAATAGCTGTTAAGTTAAAATTCAAATTTTACTTCCTATTTTAGTCTAGGGACTAAGTAAAAATAGGAATCCATCCCGAACTGCTAAAAATAGAATGCTAAAAATCTATTTTTAGCACTTACATTTTTCATTCCCTGTTGCCCAATCCAGCATTGGTACTCAAACTGCTATTTTTAGCAGTGCTATTTTCAGTACTTCTATTTTTAGCATTTCTTGTTGCCATTTTCAACAGCTCATACTTTCCAAGCACATGTTATACATTTATTCAAACACTTGGTGACTATGGTACCTGTAAGTCATGAATGCATAATTGTTCATTATTTCCTTATTTTCATTAGGTGTTCATCAAGAAGGCTTACTCCCCTCTCTTACTAGCCGCATCAAATTCATATTAGCTCATGCATTCATATAAAATAACTAGGAGTCTATCAAACCATGGAATATAACCATAACAATAGAACACCACATAATGAGAAATATACCATGCATGTAACCAACATTGAACCAGAATGATACCATGAAAAACCATTCATAAAATGACACATTAATCCATAACTTGTGCTCATAAATCATCATTAAGAATAACACATAGTAACATATGCATAATCCCAACCAAGTCAAGAACTTCCACTTACCACCCAACCATATATTGAGACTAAACCAAATATTTCTTCCAGCCCAATCACCCTCATGCCATATTCCAAGCATCAAAGTGGGATCGCATGGGATAAACCAAACACAACCAAAAATGGAATCCATAGGTTAAACTACCTCCACCCTGAATCCACAATGATTTCATCTAAACTAGTCCATAAATCACCAAAACCAATACAAGCTTAGATACCTCAGGATTTCTTCACCATACCTAGAGGAATTTTCCTGTCTCCACCCACTTGTCAAGATCTTCCCAAAGAAAACCATCTCCACCCTCAATATTTGTGTTTTTCCTAAGACCACCGACAACTCAAAGCTCAACCAAAATGAAAACCCACTATACCATAGCTATCTAGGAAATGACAAAGGAAAAGTTGTACATCATCATCAATCCAAGAAAATCCCATGTCAATCACAACAAACATGACCAATAAACCAATACATAAAACCATGCATTCACATCTGAGCAATATAATCAAATATTGAAAAATGTTACCTGTAAAATCCTCTTGTTGGTTTCCCTTTCTTTGCTTGATTTATGCCCTTGATTACTGTCATACATTCTTCTTCTTCTGCTCCCTGGCTTTCCTTGCTTGCTTGATTGTGTCTTCCTTGTGTCCAAGTTCTCTCTCTCTTTCTTTTCGTTGTCCAAGTGAGAACTTAGAATGTTTTCTCTCCTCTTTCTTTTCTCTTCTTTTCCTTTTTCTTCAATTTCCCTTGCATGCATACTCTTCTCTCGTCATCTTCCTTTTTTCTTATTTTTCCTATATTTATTATATTACATTTCCATTTATTGCCTTTTGCCTCTTGCTAATGCTAATGCCAATGCCAATTTTCATAGCCAATAAATAATTAACCACAAGTGATTCCTAATGTAATGTTCGCCCCCATTTAGGTTGGAATATGTGTCCCATGACCTTGATTTTATTTTTTCCTTTTATAATGTCCATTTATTACATAGAAATATAAGCCAAGGTTGTTACATTGAGGAGGGATTGGCATGGAAGGTTAAGAATGGGGAAATGGTGAAGATAGGGGAGCATTATCACTTCCTCGAGAGATGATACATTTGTTAAACCACATGAGAAAAACCACTTTAAATTAGGTTCCTGATGAAACCCACACATCTATTTGGGCTTACGGGTGGATGACCACACATCAGCTTAATTTACAAGATAATTATGTGAACCTTTGACATAATTATATTATAGCACTAAGCACATCTCATGTTCACATCCGTGACAAGGAATATACTCTTTCTTGGGTTTAACCATTACCAGGAGAATACAAGCCCAAAATAGGGTAACTGTACATCATTAAAACTCAGAAACCCAAGGTGCTAGAATGGCAGTGGAAGAAACTATGGAAGTTTAATTGTCATGCAAAAGCACACCTATTTCAATGGTGTGTCTTGCGTAATAATATCTCTACAGGGGAAATTTGAATAAAAGGAGTTTAGTTGGTCCCAACTAATGTGCGTTGTGCAAAAATGTTGAGGAAACAATGGGCTATCTTTTCCTCTCATGTCCCTTTGCAATAGGGGAATCGAAACCGATTAAACTCCATCCATGGTTTGTTCTGAAATGACAAGGGGAGTCTTTAAATGATGCATGGAGGCTATGGTCAGAAGGGGTCTCCCCCAAGGAACTTAGAAGGCTTCCTCATCTCATAAATTGGGGTATATGGCTCTCTTGGAACAAGGATATTTTTCAAGACAAGCCTTCCATTCCTCACAATGTGGCTGCTCAAGTTCTAGAAATTCCTTCTCTCTTCCCTAAGACGATTTTTGTACACAATCCACAAAACATTGTTGCTAAAGAGATTGATTAATCCATCCCTTTGGCCTACTTTGACGGGGCCTATTTACAAGGGGTCGAATGGGGGGTGGGTGGGGGGTGGTTTGTTGTTGTTCTTTATTTTTAGGAAAACTATATCCACAACCCTCCGAGCGGATTGGGAAAAGGATCAAATAGCTCTACAAAAAATCTTAGTGTTAAGCTCATACTATTATTCACTATTGAGAAAAATGTCTGGCATATTCAAATTTTTGGTGACCCAATGATTATCATAATCTGGTTCAATAATGTACAATGATGTGACACACACATGCTATCTCCTATTTTAGAAGAAATATTTCAACGTAAAAATGCTTTTGACATAATTTCATTTCATCACATCTATAGGGAAAGAAACACAGTGGAAAACTCCCTTTCTAAAGCAGGTGCACAATAGACTCTGGGCACTTGGAAGATTACATAAAAGATATGGGGCACATCTACAGATTACTACCATAAATCCTTCATAGAAGGTCTACAACTAGAGCATCCTATGAACTAAATCTTATGCTTTATTTATATTTATTTGTTTACATATAATTTTTCTAGTAGATAATGTATACCGTGGTATTTTTGTAAATTTTGTGACAACTTAACAATAAACTTGATGGGTCTCTAAAACATGTATAATTTTTAGTTTTTTAGAATAATGAGGGGACCTTGGTTGAATGGATATGAACACACATATGTTGGGTACAAGTTACTATTTTTTTTTTCTTTTTGGGGTGTGATCTACTTGGTTTTTAGAATGCAAAGAGGTGCATTTGCTTAATGTAATTTCCATTTTAAGTAGTGAAAATTATGTTTTTTCATTCATATATATATATATATTTATATATAGATATATTATATCCTTATATTAGACTGGGGGAAACACATCACTATGGGATATAACTCAATCTTGTCTTTTTTTGTATTGTATGTGCACTATATGATATTGTGTATTTGTAGTTTATATCTATATGTATTTATGTTTTTTTTGCCCCCTCCCCCCATTTTATTTTATTTATCTGTTATATTTTTTTTTCTCTCATTTAATTAATTGATTTGAAGTGTTTTTTAGTTTCTTTCTCATATGATATTGAGTTAATTTTCTTAGCCATGTATTTAAAAGCGATGGAAAAGAAAAATTTTTTTACAAATAAGATCTCATGGGGAGTAGGATATATATTATAATTATATATATATATAATATATTTATTATATATTAAAATTTATTTAAGCAAATTGAGGACATAATAGAAGTGTTTTAATCTTTTTTTGGATTTGATGTCTAATTGCATTTACCAACCATTTAATTTATATGGCTGCACTAGTGTATCTATTATTCATTCTGGGCGTTGCATTAAATTTTATTACTATTTACTTGCTTCATTTAACATTATTAATTACTTAATGGTTGTATACCACCACTAGAATCTACTTAGATCTATATTAACTTTGGAACTATCAAACATCTAAAAAAATCAAAATCATCAAGATATAAACCTTTACTCAAACTTTACACCCTAAAAATTGTTTTCACTTCGATACCTAATAAATGAAAAATCTTCTACTCCAACTAACATAATATTCTATTCTATACTTTACGTTAAAATAAAAATATATGATATTAACATTGGGAAAACCACTATTTATCCCTCTAATCTCTATAACAAATTTTGAGATATTTGTTATAAATTAAAAAAAAATAATGTCTCCTTATTTATCAATATCAATCTTGCATCTTGATAAATCTTTTTTAAAATAGACAAATGTCTATTTTAAGAATTTAACAAAATCAAAATAAATAGCTAATTTATTCACTATAAAAATCATAATAAATTTTACAAATGTACAAACAATAGTCCCCTCCCTACCACCACCTAATTGAAATTCTTCACATATTCAGTTTATGTGATGTACATTATGTCGAGACCATATAACTGAATTTCAGGACATACCACTCCTGTTCTTTTACATTGAAAGACGACGATATAACAGCCAGTATTTTCCATGGAATATAACAAGTACTACCTGACATAAATCTAATTTACATGCTTCTAGTTGTTCAAAGTTTTACTTTGTAGCATCAAATACCTGCCGCTCATTCTACAACTAGTCCTACTCCTGATCCTTCTGTCATTGCCATTAATGAAATGATTTAATTTAGAAGGGACGACACGGGAATTTCATTTGTAATTCACACAGAAAGTTCCAGTTGGACAGATTTCAGTAGTGATCATCTAGTCCTACAGGGACAGTTTTTCTAATCTCCCACACCCATTTCACTTCACGTTCCTCTGCACATCAAATTTCGTCCATCAATATCTGAAACCCTAAAATCAAGCACAAAAGATGAGTATTCAGTTAGCACTTAGAAAACCTTATTAATCCTTTCTGAATCTTCTCTGAACATTGTGAACAGATACATGCATACAAATGTGAACACAATTGCACAGAACCGGCCATAGAAGACGAAGCATAACAAAATGAGGATCATAACAGTTGCACCCCGATTGGCATTATAAGCCATGGCCGGCCCGTAGAAGCAATCTGGTCTCTCAGGTCTGGCAGGCCGATTATCGATGGACACGACCCTTCTGTATTTTTTAGCTTTAGACTGATGATTCTTGAGCTCGGAATCGATGTTTTTGGGCTTCAATGCTGTCGGGCAAGCCGGAGCCAAGAAGTCGGTTGGGTCACCGTGAGCTTTGCGAGGGCTGGTGGGCGCACTCACAGTAGAACCCGGAGCTCGTATGATTTTTCTACTGCTGTCTTCCTGCTCAGCAATGGCTTCACGACTAGGGTTAAGGTTAGGGTTTTCGAAAAGCACTGCCAAGAATGAAGCTCCGCACACAATAAATTTCACCAGCATCTCGCTCACACCCAAAACCCCGAAGGTCGTGTTCTTCAAAAACCGAGACCACGGCATGAGTAGGCTATGGCTCCTCTCATCGAACCCAGAAATCAAAATACTCTCAGACTTACAATTATTATCATTCCTTTCATCTTTTCCCATCAATTCCACACCCGTTTCTTCATTATTATTCTCGGCAGGTACCGCGTTAGAAACCCCGGCAGCCTCCCCGCCAGTGTTTTTCCTCCCGATTTTATGATCTCTGGCTCCAATCACAACCGGAGTCCATCCCTTCCTCGAAGACACGAACCTCACCAATGCCTGCGGCGCACCAGTCTTCTGCGCAAAGCGTTCTCTTTTGGCGGAGAGCTCAGCACAGATGCTCTCGAACTCATCAAGCCCAGTGGTGGAATAAGGATTCGATCTCTGCCCATGTCGCGGCCGATATCTCGGACCGGGCGAGACCATGATTTCTTCTGCATCCCCTACCATTGACAGCCTTCCACAATGAATTAATCTGTTCTCTGCACTCAATATACACCTTGGTATATACACACTGATCCTCACACACAAACAATGAACATAGGTATATAAAAGCAAACAATGAACATAGGTATCTAAAAGCAGTGGTGGGATCACCAGTAGGCAGTACCTAGGGTCAGGTGGTTCTGAAAGCTTCTGCGGGTTGCTATAGTTAGGTACATTACAGTTCGGGTAATTTCCCAACAATTCATTTTATCAACTGCCATATGCATTATTGAATATAACAGATTGCACTGCTTCAATCAAGTGGCCCAACGCTCTATTTGGAAGATGGTCTTTTACTTGTTTTGGAACATCAAATTTAAAATTAGATTTCATGAAGTTTCAATAAATATTGGAATTTCAAAAACTATTCATCTGTCAGAAGGCGATGGTTTTAATGCTGCAATAACTACTGTCCCTCGTCTTTTAGTTGTTTTGGAAGGTCACATTTAAAATTAGATTTCATGGAGTTCCAATCAAGTTTGGAATTTCAAAAACTATTCATCTATCAGAAGATGATGGTTTTAATGCTCCAACAACAACTGTCCCTCGCCTTATATGAAAGATGGAATTTGGAATTTTTAGTTCTCTGGAATGTCAAATCTTTAGATTAGATTGTCTGAACTTTCAATCACGATTGGAATTTCAAAAATTATTCATCCATCAGAAAATGATATTTATCCATCAGAAAATGATGGTTACTAATGGTGATTGGAATTTAGAAAACTATTCATCCATCAGAAAATGATGGTTTCTAATGGTGATTGGAATTTCTAAAACTATTCATCCGTAAGAAAATGACGGTTTTAATGGTGAAACAACTGTATTTAATAAGTTGTTTGTGTTTTCAACTAACAGAAATATAAATGGTATTTGACTTCAAAAGTGTTGGAGTATAAATATTTTATTTA
>APFE031625321.1:0-35149 GCA_000404065.3 Pinus taeda | reverse complement strand
TACATTATAATAAATTAAGTTAATTAAATTACAATTTTCTTTTAATTTTATATATATAAACAATCTTTTTAAATATGAAGATTCATTTTATTTTACTTTTAATTTATAAATAGAATTTGTTATAAATGGTTTATGAATATTACATCTCACAAAATTATATTTAATTTTAAGGTCACAACCAAGGTAGAGATAAGGTTGGTGTTTGAGACCCCTTTGTTTGTGGGACAAAATCTGGTGTATGAGACCCCCTTGTTTGAGGGACAAAGGATCCACTTTTGTACAAGAATTTAACTGCTGAAGTCTAGAGAGATATACATAGTCAATCCTTTTTAGATTTGAACCTATAACCTCTTAGAAGAAAACATATGCTCTCTCTATATATATTATTTTAATTAAATTAGAAAAGAAAATCTAATTTTTGAGATAAATCTCAACCCTCTATTCTTTTTATGTAGTATAAATATTCTATTAAACTTAAATTTCCTATCATTCATTTATTATGTACTAACCATTAAATTAAAATTAAAAAAACCATATTGTTAAATAAACAGACTTCTCAATATCATTATATTTAAAAAATAATAATGAAATTTATATTGTAAACTGTCCATCATAAAGACTTTAGTCATAGCATTGGCTTCAATCGATTTTGCATAATATAATTATGTCATATTATATTTGAATACTAGTTTGTTTACTTTTCCGACAGACAGGGATTTTGGAAGGTCATGAATTGAAGATTTAAATGTGTTATTCGTAGAGTGTACTTAGTGTTACAAAGGTTTCTGGATCCACAACCTCACTCTCTACAAGTGAGGATTTTTATTCCAACCAATACCCTATGATAGTTTACCAGTACTACATCGTCGATGAAAACACAAATCATACTCGAAAAAGACGTGGAAAATAGTTGGTAAGAGTCGTCGTGCTGTCCCGCCTTTTTGTCCCTTGGCCGCTAGATCTAGGCGACTGGCCCTTAACCAATGAAGCTTGTACTTACACTTGTAACTACCAGTACCTACAATGCATCTACCCATTTTCATGTCATCTGTACAACTCCCATACCAGACTGCATTAATCTACACATTCCCAAAATTTGAAATTTGAATTTGTTGGTCAATAGCCAAACATTAACGTCGATGCCCACTTAATGAAGGACCCGCCATTCCCTGCAATGACCAGCAAGGAGCAGAAGATGATAAATTCAGTTGTTGCAGGCAGACAGGAGGTAAAGTGAACCCAATAATTTAGAATTTACACAAGCAACCTGGGAAGTTAAATAAATGTTAAGAATTTTGGAATATTCTAGAATCGACATGAATTTAGTTCACTTTTGTATATTAAATTTTTGAATATTTTCAAAATTTACTGATATTCAATTTTTTATGCTAAAAACAAAAAACAAATACATTGCCTTCTAAAAAAGGATATTTATATATTATAAATAGCAGAAAAAGAACACTGATAAGAATACTCTTAGAAAAAGTTGCAATCAATGGCACCCGATTGCTACTTCTATAATACAGTTTGATGTTTTATCTTAAGACCTTCTCTGATTTTTCCCATTTTTCCCAGCGTGGATCAATATGGAAACAAATACATTACAGGTAGAAGAAGAAGAGCAGGAGCTTAAATCGGCATTGATGGAAGGATCTTCAGCAGAAGTTTTGGGAAAGGCAGTTTGACAATGATATAAGCCAGCTGCAAGCTTGTCCTACTTATTGTCGACCAACTTATGTCAGACATTGACAATATAATGTTTGAACGTTTTTGTTAGTGTTGGTGAAGAATTTATATCATACTTACTTTTTTTAATGTTGAAAAGTGTAGTAAGAAAGGCTCAATTTGATTTTGCTTTGGTCAAATTGAGAAAAATTGAAATTTCCACATCAGCAAATAATTTGGAGGTAATTAACTAAGGTGGCATGGCTCTTGTCACTCAGTTAGCTCAGTGAATTCGAGTTAGAGGGCTTGGAGTTCAATTAAGCATGTGTTACTGTTAATTTGTAGCAATCCAGTTTAGTTATTTCCACTTGTACTAAATTAAGCTGGTTCTAACTACTGATAAAGCTAGTTGGAGGTTAGTTGTGTAGTGGGACAATAGCCTAACTTAATGATCATCTAGTTAACTGATCAATCAACCTAAAATAGCTAGTGCATGCAGAGAATTCGAGTTCCTCAACCATGGTGGAGTTTCCAAGGCAATGTAACATCAATTATAGACTAGTCTTGAGTGTACAGGGGTTGCATGCAATCAATGATCGATCCTTGAGAATTGTGCAATCAATTGGAGGAAAATTCCTAAAAATTAGGGGCCTAATTCCTTAGGATTTGCTCAAGGAAATAGGAGATTAGGTGGAGGCATAAATTGACTAAGTCTGGGTAAGAGCTTTTCATTGAACAGAGAGAAAAATTATTCACTTGCAGGTTGTGCTCAGAGAAAGTAAGGAATTGTAATGTATTCTCTATTCATATGCTTAATGGAACCAGATGTAAGGGGTTTTTACTAGTTGGTTTCCGCTAGATAAATCTGTGTACTTGTGTATGTGATTGATGCATGTTTGGGAATCTTGTTTTAAAATGTGAATTAATTTCCATAGAGCAGTAGAGTAGAATTGTGTTTCTTGATTTAGATTAAATTTCTTGAGCGGTTGCAATTATATCATTATATTTCTACATGGTATCAGAGCACGATTCACATTAGAGAAAAAAAATTGATGTTGTTCCTCAAGAGGTTTGAATTTGCAGCTTTAGTGTAGCAGAATTTCTTCAGAGTTGGGAGAATGGCCTTCAATGGACTGTGATTAGTGTATGTCTTAGAAGGCAACTCAAATTTCATTACTTGGAAGGATTGCATGGAAGCAATGCTTGATGACAATGGATTGATGGAATATGTTAAGACAAACATTCCAAAACCAAGAACAATTGCTGCTAATAACCTAACCCAATGGAAGAAAGATGTAGCCAAGGCAAGGAGAATAATCTTGGAGGGAGTGAGAGATCACATTGTCTCAAATCTCCATGGGAAAGAAACTCGTTCTGCAATGTGGAAGGCACTGACTACGTATTCGAGAATAGTAGTGACCACAGAAAACTGGCCCTCAAAGAAAAACTTCAAAACATTAAGATGATATTATTCCATAATATCTCACCAGATTTACATAAGTTCAAGATGAGCTTGGAGGGGTTGGAGTGGATGTTGCAAAATATGACCGGGTGAGCCTAGTTGTTCTAGGCCTTCCTAAAAGTTGGCATAGTTACTAGTACTCAATGAACGGAAGGGAGAAATTACTGAATTTGGAGTACTTATGGTCTGATTTGGTACAAGAAGAAATCAAGTGAAATATCAGAGATGGAAGTTCATCCAAGGGAGAGTATGAAGAAAATTTTGCATTAGTTGGAAAGGGCAAGAATGGAAAAGGGAAGAAACCTCAAAACAAACTATATTCCAGCCAAGGGGGCAAGAAGAAAGACTTGTCCAAAATGAAATTCTATAATTGTCGTGAATTCAAGCACTATGCTACGAAGTGCCCACATAGATTTTAGCAAGAAGAACTCAAGAGGAGCAGCAGGTGAAGCATTGACTTCACATTTCAAGCTAGACTTCACCCTTATCACATGCATGGAACACTGTGATGGGGAGCATGTGGTACTTGGACTTAAGTGTCTCATTCCACATGACAAGGTTTTGAGAGTTAGTTTAATGACTTGAAGGAGAAATATCTCCAGATGCATATTGAGCTTGGGGACAATGGAAGGTACAATGCCACCAATATTAGTACAGTAGCCTTTAGGAGGGAGATGGAATCCCCTCTTCACCTCAAAGATGTCATGTTTGTACTAGGCCTGAAGAAGAACCTCATCTCTATAGCAGTTTTGGAAGACCATGGCTATGATGTAATATTCAGTAAATGGAAATCCTTTCTGAGACACATAGATACTGTGCAGGTGAAGCAGATTAGGGTTTGTGCGAAGAACCTATATAAACTTGATTCGGAATATTATGCTGCATTAAGTAGTTAGGCAAATAAAGGACATAGTCACAATGTTGGTGAACTTTGGCATGAGATATTGGGGCATTTGCATCATGGCGCCTTAAAAATTATGCAACAAATAACCACTGGCCTCCCTAAAGGATCACTTGAGCAACATGATGTTTGCATGGGTTGTACCTTGGGGAAGTATGTAAAATCCACATTCCATGATCGAGACAGCAAAGCACATGCAGTCTTAGAGAGAGTCCAATATGATGTTTGTGGACCCTTCTCAATAGCTTCCACTACCATACATAAATACTATGTTATTTTTATTGATGATTTCTGAAGAAAGTGTTGGATCTTCTTCATGCGAAATAAAGATGAGGCATTCTCAAAGTTTGTAGAATTCAAGGAACTAATTGATAAAAAGACCTACAAGAAGTTGAAGGGCCTTCGGAGGGATAATGGAGGTGAGTGTGTTTCAAATGAATTCAAGGAATTTTATGCCAAAGAAGGAATTCAAAGAGAATTGACAACTCCCCACAATCCATAATAGAATAGGGTAGTTGAGAGAAAGAACTAGAGCATTGTGGGAGCTGCAAGATATATGCTACATGACCAAGGCCTGCCACTGCATTTGTGGGCAGAGGCATGTAACATAACAATCTACTTGCAGAACTAGAGTCCTCGTCAAATTATTTGTATGATTACACCAGAGGAGGCTTTCTTGGGGAGAAAGTCAGATGTGTCTCATTTCATAATTTTTGGAGCCTCTGTTTACTGCAATGTCTCTAAATATTCAAGGATGAAACTTGAGCCGACAACAAATTTGTGAGTTTCTGTGGGTTACACCGAACTCCACAAACTTATCAGGGGTACTTATCTATCCTCAGAATGAAAGTTGTGTGAAGGGATGTAAAGTTTGATGAGGAGAAAGTAATGAGATGATCTCTTGAGAGGGAGCTTCAAATCCTACCAAAAGAGGAGATTTTAGCTCCAAAGGAGAAGCCTCAAGAGGAACCCTCGAAAGTTGTGGAGAAACCAAAAATCAAGGAACAAAGAGGAGGTAGAGTGGAGACATCCACTCAAGAAGAATCATCCAGAGAAGGTAGAAAACAAACCAAGGAAGCTAATAGATTGGTACAGGATGCGAGGGATAATGTGGGAGCTTCTTCAAATTTGTGCAGGAAAAGGTCACCTAAGAGGTACATTGGCTACATAGCTCTAATGATTGAGCTTGTAGAGACTGATCCATCCTCTTTTTAGGAAGAAATTAAGAAACCAATTTGGTTTGATGTAATCTTGGAAGAATATAAATCCATCATGAAGAACAGTGTTTGGGAAGTGCTCCCAAGGCTGACTAATAAATTAGTTATGGGTTCGAGATGGATCTTCAAGGTTAAGCATTCAACAGATCGAAGCATATAGAAGTATAAGGACAAATTTGTGGCCAAAGGATTCTCTCAAGTTGAGGGAATTCACTATGAGGAAAAAATTTCTCCCATAGCAAGGTATTCATCCATTAGATCAATTCTTGCATTGACTGTGTAGATGGGGTGGAAGATCCACCAGATAGATGTAAAAACAACATTTGAAGTGCACATCGAGTAACTCGAAGGTTTTGATACATTTGACTGAGAGTCTCATGTGCACAGACTTGAGTGAGCATTGTACGGTCTCATACAAGCACTTCGAGCTTGGCACACTCAGATTAACAGTTATCTCATTGGATTGGGCTTCATCAAAGGTGAAGTGAATGCGAACCTATATCAAATATTGGTAGTTCTAAGGTAAATTTCTTATCATTATTTTATATGTTGATGATTTAATATTGACAGGTGATAAGTAGTTAATCATCTCCTGCAAGGAAGACCTTGCAAGGGAATTCGAGATGAAAGACATGGGTCTCATGCACTACTTCCTTGGGTTGTATGTAAGGAAGGTGATGGGGAATTTTTTGTGTCTCAAGGAAAGTATGCCATCGAGATGCTACAAATATTTTGCATGGAGAGTTGTAAGCCCATGGAGACACCTCTAGCAACCAACTAGAGGAAGGAGAATGCCACTTCAAGTGAAGAGGCTTATGCTACCATTTAGTGACAACTAGTGGGTTCATTGATGTATCTTATGAATACATGACCGGATATGTGCTATGCAATCAACCAAATAAGCCAAGCTATGGTTAGGCTGACCAAATTGTATTGAAGACAGCTAAGCATATTTTATAGTACCTCAGAGGCACTACCCAGTATGGATTATGGTACAAATGGGTAGAGGGAGTGAAGTTTTGTGGATTCACAAATGCGGATTTGGCAAGGAGTCCATTTGACTGAAAGAGTACACCAGGTGGAATTATGAATGTTGGGTCTGCAACAATTTCTTGGTATAGTAGGAATCAAAGATCTGTGGCACTCAGCTTGGTAGAAGTTGAATACATAGCTACAAGCCAAGAAATAGATGAGGCGATCTGGATGAGAAATATTCTTGTGGGACTTTTTGGTCAAGAGATGGATACAACTATGATCTATTGTGATAATCAAATTTTCATTAAGCTATCTCAGAATCCAATAATTCGTGATCAATCCAAGCATATAAATATTTGGTATCACCATTTATGGGATTATGTGCAGAGGAGGATATTATTACTATAATACATTCTGACAGAGGAACAAGATGATCTTAACAAAGGCTTTGTCAAGAGGAAGTTTGAATTCCACAAGTGCATGATACGAGTGGTTGAAAATCCTTTTAATGCTAAGATGAAGTGTAGTAAGAAAGGCTCAATTTGATTTTTCCTTGGTCAAATTGAGAAAATTTGAAATTTCCACATCAACAGGAAACTAGGAGGAAGTTGACTGAGGTGACATGGATCTTGTCACTCAGTTAGCTTAATAAATTCGAGTTCCTCAGCTGTGGTGGAGATTCCAACGTAGTGTGACATTAGTTGTAGATTAGTCTTGAGTGTACATGTGTTGCATGCAATCAATGATCAATCCTTGGGAATTGTGTAATTCAAGGAAAATTCATAAAAAATAGGGGCATAATTCCTCAAGATTTGTGCAAGGAATTAGGAGCTCAAGTGGAGTCAAAAAAATCACTAAATTGACTAAGTCTAGGTTAGAGCTTTTTGTTGAGCAAAGAGAACAATTATTTAATTGCGGGATGTGCTTAGAGCAAGCAAGGAAATGTAAGACATTCTCTATTCATATAATTAATGCAAGCCATATTAAGTGGTTTTTACCAATTGGCTTCCCCTAAATAAATTGATGTACTTGTGTATGTGATTGATGCATATTTGTGAATGTTGTTCTAAATTGTGAATTAATTTTTGTAGAGCAATAGAGTAAAATTGTGTTTCTTGATTTAGATTAAATTTCTTGAGCAGTTGCAATTATATCACCATATTTCTACATTTAACATAGATATTTTTGGAATTATATAGAAAACTACCTTTGTTGCAATCTGCACACAACAACCAACTATGAATGTGTTGAAGGCCCCAAAAATCAGGTCGACAACAAGGGGGATACCCGCCCGGTCCAGACCTTGGTCGGCAGCTCCTTATTCGTTTGGTATACTGGGTCCGACTGGGGATATGGGACCAATTTCCCAATTCAGTGTGTGTGTGTGAGAAAGATGGTTGTTTCTGTTCTAAATGGAATACTTCTATCTAATCTAATGCTATGCTATGTATTCTAATAAACAAAAAAACATCGAAATTTATGCTAACCCGGGGTGTGATCTTTCTTCTATGTGATCTAAAAAGATTTCATACAATAACTGGTAATAAATATCATTCAGCTATCATAAGAAAATAATTCGATAAAAATGAGCTACTTCGTATAATAAGTTAGACGAAACGGTTGTTAAAACTTATCACATAAATAAGCTATTCATACACTAAACATAAACAAATAGTTATCACCATACAAAAGTGCCAAATGATAACTAAGACATCCATGTTGTAACATATAAATAACTGAAAACTGAATATCACTTTAACGCGTAAGTAGAAATGGTTAAGAGATAAAAGTACCATTTATAACTAGTCCTACTCATGAGCTTCAAGCAATGATTGATTTATCTCTCCTTGATTTAACATCTACTAAGAGTACAGAAGTGCAACATCAGTAGCAGATATCAAATACAAATATCAAATAAAACATGTTCCATTCATTCACCAAAACCTCCTCTGAAGATGCAAAAGTGCATGTTCTGAGGACAAGTTTTCGATAAATTTCTGGACCCTTCTCTAAATGCATGAGAAGGGTTTAAATACTACTAACTAAATAACTTATTTACAGAAATTGAGGATTCATTTTAAATGACCGTCCTCTTTCTAAGCAAAATTATTCTAAAATTAAATCTATTAACTATTTCTAAATCTACTCCTTAATGTCGCAAGCATTCAATATTTTTCTAAGTAGAGTCAGTTGACTGCCTTCAGCCTTTGGTTGAGTTAAGCAAACAGAATCGGCAAGAGCTGGCATTATCTTCTCAGTAAAATTGATGATATGCTTGAGAATCATCCGATGAATATGTAGCATTACCATGTATGCTTGGTAAAAATCCCATTTCAACTTGGTTAACCTTTGGACTGTTTCTGTTTCCAATTTGCTTCTATCGCTAATTTTTTGCAATTTTCGGGGCTCGCAGGTGATTGAGCAACTATGGACCTTCCTTTTTGAACAATTTTTCTTAGCAATGCGCGATTAGCGCTAAGCGCTAATCGCACATCGGAAACTGCCTCTGTTTCTTGATTCAGGCTTCCCTGATGCGGTTTTTGTCTCTTGCGCCTTTTTCTCTCATTCGGTATAAAGCTCAAAATTTGTAAAAATAGTGGTTCAATGAGCTCTTGACCCTGAGAATTAAACTGTTTGTTTCTGGTACCAATGTCGTTCAGTACCCATTCAACCATGGCCGTACATGAGAAATCCGTGATAGATGCCTCAGAAGATTTCCACGGCTCTTTTTCTTCCTTGAGTGGATTAAATGTGCCTTCCGAAATGTTCATTGGAACGCTGTCTTCCCTCCTCATTGTTTTCTGCATAGTGCCCTATATAACTCTTCGTCCTTCTTTCCTGCAGTTTACATTGAGGTGGAAGTAATGATAAAGGACTAATGACAGGAAAACTCTTAAATGTGGAAGATATACAAGACATGCCACCTTACGTGAGCTATTTCTTCGAAAAACACAACACTCTACTTCATTGACGACTGGCAATAACTCATTAATTCGCATTAAAATACATGACCAACTCTTGGCTAAAAAGTTTTCTCGAACAATGAGCCAGAACCAATTGCGATGGAGGGGTCCAGAGATTTTTCTTTGCGATGTCATAGATCGCAGTATCGCAATATCGCAATGTCGCAATGTCATCGTGCTGCTTTTATCGCAAGGTCACAGTATCGCGGTATCACAATGTCGCAATATCACGGTATCGCAATGTCGCAATATCGCAACTTTGCAGTATCGCAGTATCGCGGTACCGCAATATCGCAATATCGCAGATCGTGATAATTCTTGTGTAATTCTTGTGATATTTGCGATGTGTGATATGCGATATCGCATATCGGCGATTTTTTAAAGTTTTTCAATGTGAGTGTTTCTTCAGTATATGTGATGCGATGAAATTTCGCGTCGCAATATCGCCTTTTATCATTTTAACTCTTTAGAAGGTGTATCCTATCATCCTTTGCGTTATGCGATATCCTTTAAGGAGTAAATTTAATTTTCTTCATTATGAAACTTAGGTTTTTTAGATTTTTCAAGGTATTTTCCTAAGTCCATGATGTTGTAAGTTTCATCTAAAAAAGAAAATGTAACACTAACTAATTTTTTTGAGGGTCCCCACTTGTTTAGTATTAGCAATAATATTTCATAAGGAGGGGGGTTTTTTGTGGCCACAACAATTGGTGATTCACTTGGAAGAACCAATTATCTCTGTGTTTCTATTGAATCTTTTCAGCTTCCAAAACAACAAATTTTTCAGAAAATTAAACTTTATTATGGAAAGATAAAGTACATTATACTCTAACCTGTCAATGACATTTTATTTCAGCTATTTTCAACTTTGATTATTTGCTGCCTCAAGTTAGTCCTTGTGTTTACATCAATCATTACTTGGTCTATAAAGATAAAACAAAGTCTTCTATGTAAACCAGTTTTAAGATATACTCATTTGTCGTAGGTAGAGCCTCTGCTGCCAGCAGGCGTTCATAGCCTTGATAGGGTTACCTATTACCCATCAATGATCCTGTATCCTACTTAAAAGAAAACCTACAATTCTCAAAGAAAAATCCACATCTACACTTATTGCTTTGAGTTTCTTTTTATTATTAAAGGACAATGTCTTGGTTTGGTGGCCAATTTATGACACAGTCATTCACTTGATTTATAACTTTGCTGAACAAGCTGGCTCGTGATGAGACCCCTTGCCTCTTGATTGTAATAATCTTGAGTCATTGCCCTGTTATGGTATGCAGTATTTGGCAAAGTTAGCAAGTTATAATATATGTGATTATGATAAGCTGGCTCGTGATGAGACCTCTCATTCTTCAAGATAAAGTGTATCCTCGGATTATTCCTTTGAAAATTGTGATTTCCTTAGCAGGGAGGAAGTCATTGTTTTCTTTAGATAGCTATGGACGACAATGATAGAGTTTTTGGAAGTAACTGTTCTACAGAGAATCTTTATTTTGTTATTGATACCTTTCATTGTACTGATATAAAACAATTTCTTCACTAAAGGTTATTTTCATCAAACTTTTATGAAGTTGAAACTAGTGTCATATCTAGGCTAGAGTCTTTAACTGTATCTTTCAATAATAAAGATCAACTTTCCAAAAGATTTGCTATTTATACAAGCGAAAAATCAAAATCTGAAATAGAGTTGGTATCTTTTTCGTAAATTCCTAATGTAACCATTCACAACTGTTTTTATTATAAAAAAGAGAAAAACTATTACTCTACGAAATAGAAGAATAATCTTCTATGGAAAATATTTCTTAAGAATTTGTCCATTGATAGGAAAAGAGTCTCTTTTACCTGCTAAATCTTGTAACACAAATGTCGATGGACCTAAGATTTCTACAATTTGAAAAGGACCAAGCTACATTCTTTGAAATTTTGTCTGTTTACCCTTTTCTTCGTGTGCCTTGTCCCATTTTAAAACTAAATCTCCCACCTGAAATTCTTTTCTAGTCATTATATTTGAATCAAAAGAGGATTTTACTAGCGCCTGATGATGAGCATGTGTTTTCTTAGCTTGTTCTCGTTGTTCTTCTAATTTGATTATTTCCATTTGCCTTAAGTGTAATGAGGAAGTTGGTACTTCATCGATGTATTGAACTAGAGACAGAGAAGGAATTGCTAAATGAGTTGGAAGAACTACTTCTCTCCCATAAACTAAATTAAAGGGAGAGGTGTCGATGGAAGCTTTTCTCATTATTCGGTCTGCCCATAAAGCATATATTAAGGATTTATGCCAATTTTTTTGATTTTGGTCTACTGTTCTTTTGATAATCCTGATTAGGTTTTTGTTTGTAGACTCGGCTAATCCGTTGCCCTGTGGATAATAATTGGCCGAATATTTAAGTTTGAATCCTCTTTTAAGTGCAAATTCAGTCATTGCATTTCCAGAAAAGTATGATGCATTATCGAACATTAAAGAGGAAGGTAATCCAAACCTGGTGATTATAGATTGATCTATGAACTCATTGATATTTTCAGCATTAGCCGTCTTGAGTGGATCTGCTTCTACCCACTTAGTAAAATAATCTGTTACTGTAAGGATATATCTATGCTGCTTGGAAGAGTGAGGAACGATCTCACCTATTATGTCCAATCCCCACTGACTAAAAGGTTGGTCGATGTTAACTGGTTGTAGTGGTAAGGATGGCTTCTTCTATCTCCCAACAGTAGTTTGGCACACTTGACATTTTCTCACATAATTGTGCGAGTCTTTGAATAACGTGGGCCAGTAATATCTTGCGCGCAAGATTTTATGTGCAGTAGCATCTCTAACGTAGTGTTCGCCTGCTGGCCCATCGTGGAGTTCCTGCAAAACTTTATCAGCTTTAGATTTCTCAAGACATCTAAGAAGAATAGAATCGTAATTCATTCTAAACAGAATATCATTTATGAGCTGATATCGTTTGGCTTTTAATCTTAGAGCTCTTTTCTTAGTGTAATCGAGGTATGAAAAAGCATATCCATTCTTAAGATAATAAATAATATCAGCATATAATGACTGCTCATCGTTTAGGATTAGCTCGCACACTTGTACCTCTACAGATGGGATTTCAGAAATTTGTGACCCTCCAGCTAGCATTTTGCAAAATCCTTGACCTCTTACAATGTTTGCTCGTTTAATTTCTATCTCATATTCTTGTAAGGTAGTTACCCAATTGGTCCTCTTCTCACCCACATCCTTTTGTACTAGAAGATTCCTTACCACTGGAAACAGTACTATAATTTTGGAGTGGGTTCTAAGTAGAAAAGGTATGAAGTATTTGATCGCTTTGAAAACATCATAAACCTGTTTCTCCACGTCTTAGTAATTTAATTCAGCACCTTGCAAATTTGAACTGAAAAAAGCAATTGGTGCTTTCTCCTTTCCTTGATTCGTTTGAGTGAGTATCGCAGCATATGACTTATCTGAGGCAAATGTGTATAAAATAAAAGGCTCTGAAAAATTCAGAGTTGCTAAATATGGAGCATTAATAATAGCCTGTTTGATCAGGTTAAACGCTTCATGTTCATCTCGGCCCCATTTAAAATTAGAGTTCTTTTTTATCATGGTTTGTAAAGGAGATACGATTCGTGAAAAATTTGGAACAAATCTCTTTACAAAATTAATTTGACCAAGGAAGGATTGCATGGCTTTTTTGTTATGAGGTAGGGATATTTCAGAAATTTTTTTGATTATGTTAGAATTGATGTGAATACCAGATTTTAACACTATGAATCCTAGAAGCTTCCCTTCACTTAATGTGAAAAAAGATTTCTTTGGGTTAAGTGAAATTCCGTACCTTAAACATCGTTGGAAGATTTGCTTCAAGTCTTTGAGATGGTTGCCTCGTTTCTTGGAGTACACGGTTATATCATCCAAATAAATTACTACAGATTTATTGACTAAACCTTTAAATGCAATGTCCATGGCTTTCTGGAATGTGGCACCAGCATTAATCAAACCAAATGGCATCTTTCGATATGCATATGTGCCCCATTTAGTTCTCAATGTGGTCTTCAATTGATCATCAGGATTTACCAGAACTTGATTGTATCCTAAAAATCCATCCAAGAAAGACATTAATTCTGAGCCTGCCACTGCCTGCAATATCTGCTCCATAGGTGGTAAGGGAAAGCTATCCTTTTGACAGGCTTTGTTGAGATTGCGAAAGTCAATACAAATCCTAATATCTCCATTTTTATTTCTAACAGGTAGCATATTGGAGACCCATTTAGAATGTCTGACGAGAAAAATTATCTTGCCTTTCAACAGCTTATTGAGTTCGGTTTTATCTGATTTTCTAAGTTGGGATGAATCTTTCTCAATTTTTGTTGCACAGGTTTTTCGTTATCGATCATCAGAATAGTATGTTGGATGATAGAAGTGTCGTATGTTTTAAGTTCATCATAATTCCAAGCAAAAACGTTTTTGTATTGTCTCAAAAGACGAATATATGCTAGCCTTTCTTCGGGGGCTAGGCCAAGGTCTAGATTTATGTTTTGGGGTTTGGCATCGGTTCCTAGGTTTACCAATTCATAATTTAAGGTCAAACTTTGGAGCTTCGAATTGGTAGACCTTTTAAACCGATCTTTCAAATCGTACAGGTCTTCTAACTTAACCATTGATTTAGGTATAGCATTGTGAGTGCTATCTTGCTGTAATTGCCGATCATGTTGATCTTCGTCGATTATTTGGTTGGAGTAGGATCCTTCAGAAGTAAGGAAATTTACGATATGAGGATCGTCGTTGAATATTCTCCAATTTGTGATGTTGTCAGGAATAGAAGGTCTAAAGATTAATTATATTGAGAATCTATCTGGACTAAAATCTTCTGAAGGAATAAGCTTAGAAGTTACGTTAGCTAAAAGGTCAGCACTTGCATTCTGGAGTCTGGGAATTGATGAAATATTGAATGCTATAAAATGCTCAGTCAGATCTTGAACTAAAGATTGATAGTGTTTTAAATGACGTGACAGGCAATGTATAATATTCTGTACCTGTCTGACTACAATTTCAGAGTCTCCGAAGACTTGGAGATACTTTATGTTTAGCCCGATTGCTTTGTACAACCCTTGAACTAAAGCTTCATATTCTGTTGTATTGTTGGTACAATCAAATTTGAGCCTGCATGTTAGCATGATTTTGTCTCCTTCTGGAATAATTAGCACGCATCCTGCTCCTGCTCCTTCATTGGATTTAGAACCATCAAAAAATAATTTCCAAAACAAAGATTTATTTACAGGTCTATCTAAAAAATAGATACATTTTGAACTATCCGTTTGAGAAAGATTTTCAACTTGGGATAAGACGAAATGTTCTAAATATGGGGACATATGAGCATTAAAATTGTCGAGAAAAGAATCTACTGAATAATTGCCAATTATGCTACTGTTATATGCTACTGGTTCATTTTCCCCTTCTAACTCCATTACTATGTACTTTTGATGTAATTCTCGTTCAACTTTTATTTGATTTGGCTTACCATTGTAAGGTAGCCACATATGCGACCAGTCAGTTGAGAAGTATCCATGCAGTTTTTCTGACTAATCCCTGCTAAGAATTAAGCCATAAAATTCAGGGATATCAGCTACTAAAATATCAATCACTTGACATACCTTCGGGTTGGATGACAGCCTTATGGTTACTTGATTTAGTTTGTCGATGAATTCGACTTGAGACCGATCCAACTAAACTATGCGAATAGTGGATTTCTGTGGTTGAACGTTTAATTTGGTACATATGGACTTCAGTAAAATATTTGATAAAGCACCTGAATCCACTAAACAATTATGTACATTTTTGTTAAAAATTTCATAAGGAGAAAAGGGGGAGTATGAGATCTCGATCTACCTCCAATTAAAACAATGTCGTTTGGATCAATCTTGTTAGTCGTATTACTTGGAGGTCTTCCCTGTTCTGAGAAGCTTGAGAAATTACAGCGGCAGGCAAAGGTGAAACTAGCACATCACGTAATTCTTTCATCATTATCTTTTGTTGATGCTTTAGCTTGCTCAATTCGTACAAAGTTATATTTGCCCTAGTCTTTTTCATGTCTTCTATGATATTGTACTCCATTTCATCCGAAACGATCAATATTTTAGATGGAGTAGGTGAATCTGTTTGGACTGGGCTAGTTTGAGTCGCTTTAGATGTTGTTTTCTTTGTTGCGACTTTATCCTTTGTTGCAAAGCTTGCGCTCTTTGGTTTTGGGGTAGTTTGGGGAGGATTAAGCTGATTTCTACTTCTTGTGTTAACTGGGAATACTTCTTGATCTTCCTCTTGTGGGAGGATGAAATCCCATATTCCTTGTAATTCTACAACTTCTTCATCATCAGTTTGCCCTTCAGTGACAATTTCCTCTTCCTCAGATTCAACATTTGTTATAGCATTAGGTGGTTTTGAATCCATTGACGGGCCTCTTTTAAAAGCTTTGTGGGGCCTTTTTGAAGAAGTTTCTGCTACTTGCTTTTTTATGTCGACCATTTCATTAGACATGGTCTTAAGAACTTTTTGCAATCCCTCCAAATCGAATGGATCTTTTTCTTGTTTCTTCTTGGACTCTTCTTTGAAGGTGACCTTCTTAGATTTATGATCTTCTAACGCGGATTTCTTCTCTAAGGCTATTATACGTTTCTCTACTGCTATGAATTCTTTCATGTTTTCAGCAAGGGTTGTTTTATTAGCCCTGTCCACGAAGATTGCTATGTTTGATGGTAATGCAGTGATATACCATTCACATCGCACTTCCTCGCTGGGCTGGGAAGCAGTAGGAATTTTGTTTAGAATCTTATTGAAACGTATATTGAAATCTTTGATCGGTTCTCTAGATTCTGCCCTAAGGTTGGATAGGACATTGACTAACGTTGTCGTAGACCTGTCGTCACCAAACTTGGTTAGAAATTGGTCTTGGAAGATGTCCCAACTAGTAATAGATTCAAAGGGTAATGAAAAATACCACGATCCAGCTATTCCTTGTCAGGTATAAGGAAACAGTCGAACAACAACATCTTCATTAGTAACCCCATTGAGGTTGATGGATAGCATAAAGTTGTTTATGTGCTCTTCTGCTAGCATGCCTGCCTCAGGATTGAACTTGGGCAGCCATTTCTCAGGATGGTCTGGTATTTGACTCAAGGGCGCAGGCATTAAGACTGCCCCAGGATTGTTCCATGGAGACTGGGCCATTGCTGAACTGCTAACAAGGGGATTTGCAGAAATGATCCCTGTGGTTGAGAAGATGAGGTGATTATGATTGCAGATGATTGAGGAGGAGTTGTGGGGATCCCACTAGGTGGATTGATAATGGTTTGGGGTGGTGGAGTAGATGGTTGACTTCGCGGTGGAGAAGTTGAGATGGATAATGTTGATGAAAGAGTCTCGCTGTCGGACCCTTTAGGTGACTTCCTTGCTCTTTTCCTTTTAGGAAGAGGTAGTTTGGTTGGCCGAATATCGAACTTTTCACTCTTAAGTCTGGTCAGGGGATGAGCAGGGTTATACTGCGAAGTCACGCTGCCCTGAGATTTATCAAATCTTTGAGGGGAAATAGAAAATCACTGAAGTTTATGAATCAGAGATTCAACTTCAGGAGGTTCAATTACAGATTGTTCTAAAATGTCAGGATTTGTAGCAACGAATTATGCTCTAGCGACTTCTAACTCTGGATTTAAGTGTAATGGAGAAGTCGGAGGAGATGGTGAGGGAGATTTACTCTCAGAATGGTATTTTGATTTGGATTTATTTGCCATTCATAGTTCAGGCCCTCCTTCTAGCGTCAAATATGTTGAAGGCCCCAAAAATCGGGTTGACAACAAGGGGGATACCCGCTCGGTCCGGACCTTGGTTGGTAGCTCCTTATCCGTTTGGTATAGCGGGTCTGACTGGGGATATGGGACTGATTTCCCAATTCAGTGTGTATGTGTGAGAAAGATGGATGTTTCTGTTCTAAATGGAATACTTCTATCGAATCTAATGCTATGCTATGTATTCTAATAAACAGAAAACATCGAAATTTATGCTAACTCGGTGTGTGATCTTTCTTCTATGCGATCTAAAAAGCTTTCATACAATAACTGGTAATGAAGATCATTCAGCTATCATAAGAAAATAATTCGATAAAAATGAGCTACTTCGTATAATAAGTTAGACGAAACGGCTGTTCAAACTTATCACATAAATGAGATATTCATACACTAAACATAAACAAATAGTTATCACCGTACAAAAGTGCCAAATGATAACTCAGACATCCATGCTGTAACATATAAATAACTGAAAACTGAATATCACTTTAACACATAAGCAGAAATGGTTAAAAGATAAAAGTACCATTTATAACTAGTCCTACTCATGAGCTTCAAGCAATGATTGATTTATCTCTCCTTGATTTAACATCTACTAAGAGTACAGAAGTACAACATCAGTAGCAGATATCAAATACAAATATCAAATAAACCCCGTTCCATTCATTCACCAAAACCTCCTCTGAGGGTGCAAAAGTGCATGTTCTGAGGACAAGTTTTTGATAAATTTATGGACCCTTCTCTAAATGCATGAGAAGGGTTTAAATACTACTAACTAAATAAATTATTTACAGAAATTGAGGATTCGGTTTAAATGACCATCCTTTTTCTAAGCAAAACTATTCTAAAATTAAATCTAGTGACTATTTCTAAATCTGCTCATTAATGTCACAAGCATTCAGTATTTTTCTGAGTAGAGTCAGCTGATTGTCTTCTGCCTTTGGTTGAGTTAAACAAACAGAATCAACAAGAGCTGGCATTATCTTCTCAGTAAAATTGATGATATGCTTGAGAATCATCCAATGAATATGTAGCATTACCATGTATGCCTGGTAAAAATCCCATTTCAACTTGGTTAACCTTTGGATTGCTTTTGTTTCCAATTTGCTTCTATCGCTGATTTTTTGCAATTTTCGGGGCTCGCAGGTGACTGAGCAACTATGGACCTTCCTTTTCGAACAATTTTTCTTAGCGATGCGCGATTAGCGCTAAGCGCTAATCGTGCATCGGAAACTGCCTCTGTTTCTTGATCCGGACTTCCCTGATGTGGTTTTTTCCTCTTGCACCTTTTTCTCTCATTCAGTATAAAGCTCAAAATTTGTAAAAATAGTGGTCCCATGAGCTCTTGACCCTGAGAATTAAATTGTTTGCTTCTGGTATCAGCGTCGTTTAGTACCCATTCAACCATGGCTGTACATGAGAAATCCGTGATAGATGCCTCAGAAGATTTCCGCGGCACTTTTTCTTCCTTTAGTGGATTAAATGTGCCTTCCGAAATGTTCATTGGAGCGCTGCCTTCCCTCCTCGTTGTTTTCTGCATAGTGCCCTGTATAACGCTTCGTCCTTCTTTCCTCCAGTTTACATTGAGGTGGAAGTAATGATAAAGGACTAATGACAGGAAACTTTTAAATGCGGAAGATATACAAGACATGCCACCTTATGTGAGCTATTTCTTCGAAAAACACAACACTCTACTTCATTAACAACTGGCAATAACTCATTAATTCGCATTAAAATACATGACCAACTCTTGGCTAAAAAGTTTTCTCGAACAATGAGCCAGAACCAACTTCGATGGAGGGGTCCCGCGATTTTGCTTTGTGATATAACAGATCGCAGTATCGCAATATCGCAATGTCGCAATGTCATCGTGCTATTTTTATCGCAAGGTCGTAGTATCGCGGTATCGCAATGTCGCAATATCGCGGTATCGCAATGTCGCAGTATCGCAACTTTGCAGTATCGCAGTATTGCGGTATTGCAATATCGCAATATCGCAGATCATGATAATCCTTGTGTAATTCTTGTGATATTTGCGATGTGCAATATGCGATATCACATATCGACGATTTTTTTAAGTTTTTCAATGTGAGTGTTTCTTCAGTATATGCGATGCGATGAATTTCAACGTCGCAATTCAACACCCTTTTATCATTTTAACTCTTTAGAAGGTATCTATCATCCTTTGCGCGATGCGATATCTTTAAGGAGTAAATTTAAGGTGGGCTGTCATTTATGAAACTTAGGTTTTTTAGATTTTTCAAGGTATTTTCCTAAGTCCATGATGTTGTAAGTTTCATCTAAAAAAGAAAATGTAACACTAACTAATTTTTTTGAGGGTCACCACTTATTTAGTACTAGCAATAATACTTCATAAGGAGGGGGGTTGTTGGTGGCCACAACAGAATGTAATAACAAATTGTACCCTTGTTGGTCAATATGTCCACCAATATTCTAAGTCAATCAATGGAATAAATTAGTTTGAATATACTCAAAGGATCTCTAGCCCTTCCAGAACAATGCAAGATCTTGACATATATATTTGTATTTGGTGTCATCATATGCATTTTATATCTAAATGTTTTCGGTTTTGCCTTAATTTTTCTATGTTTCAATTTCTCTAATTATTCTTTTTCCCGAGTATATTTCTTTGTTAATTTTTATCTGAAATTTTGTATGGATTTGTTTAAACTATAAGTTTGAATTTTGAAATAAGCACAAATCGAATGTCCTTAGTATTCTTAGTGCACAATGTAAATGTCTCACAGATTTTTGAGGGGCTCAATCCATTTATGTATTAAAAAAAACATATTTTAATTAATAAAAAGTTTCTATGTCAAAATTTATTAATGGAGATAACATACACTTAATTTTACTTTAGTGAAACCAGTGCATGGAGTCATGCATGGGAACCTTGTTATTATCAATAAGAGGGAACTCCACAAGTACATGCATGTGTTCTACTAATCTCCATTTGCATGAGACATTTAACTAGCTATTAGTTTTCTTCATTGCATGTTCACATATCTATAGATTCATTATTAGACCCACTACTATATTAGTTCAACCATGTAGACTATATATTGCGTTGAATTGTATTATTTCATAAAAGTTTTTGTGCATGAACAAAATTCATGAAATACTTTTCTATATATTTGCTTTCTTCTTTCATTACAAGTTTTCTTCATTGTTTTCTAACTAGATCCAATTTGTGTGGATTTAGCTACAATTTCACATGGTATCATAGCCCATGCCAATTAGGAATAAGAGAACAAACAATCTGTTTGTATTAATTGAATATTTTTCAATTCTCATACCATATTACTATTTTGATTGGAAGCTAAAGATTCTAGTTCAACTCAGAAGTAGAGTCTAGTATTGGATAACCATATCAACAAAGATTGAACCAAACTTCCATAGTTGAAAAAACAAATATTTCAACCACGTGGACAAGGCCTTGGGTCTCCTATGCTTATCAATTTCTCCATAATTACTATCTCATTTCATGTTGAAGCATGCACCACTCCAAATCAAACTTCAGCCACTTTGAAGACATTCTTTGGGAAGTAGGATGGGTTTAAAAAACATTCAAAAATTCTTCACAAGGTTCAAAAACTTGTTACTTCAGTTGAAAGAATGCAAAATGAACAAATCCAAGCAAGAAAGCCAATTAATTCTTGCTATATATATATTCAAAATTAGGTCCAAAGTATGTTATATTTATCTCCACTTTTCACATAGTCAAACTTGCAATAGAAGCAACATGGAGGATGCCCACACTTGATACCTTTATTGGGTCCATAATAATAATTCTAGTATCGTCATTTTGTTACTTTGGTGAAAGGTATACCTGAAATAATTTATAGTACACATGGGATGATTAAACATTATATGATTAAATGTTGAATTTGGGAAAAAGTGTTAATCATAGAGTAAATATCATATAACATATTTGATACATGTTTTCATATGCAAGCGTTTCTGTATAATTAAACAACCTATTATACGCATGCAACTATCTTGTTTCTTTAGTTAATTTTACTTTACTTTCTCTTAAATTTACATTTAAATTCTTACTCTATTGAATCATTTGTTTTTTCTTTCATTTGTGAATATTATCATGATTTGAGGTGGTGTCTTGAAAACTCTCTTGTGTAGAATAATGATACGTGGATTCAATTAGCAAATTAAGAAATATTATTTTTCACTTAAGTTATTGATGGACCTTGTGGTAGAGTTTTTGTGGAAATGGTGTACCAAAAGAGACCTCCTTAGTAGTTGATTGTTCCTTGCAAAGGATCACAGGTATAATTGGTGTTGTTAGTGGACAGACTTAAATAAAGACAACATTGGAAACAATGGAAACAATGCATACATAAACATAAACTCAAAAAAGAGGTAAATACACAAACAATGCTCAAATGGAGCAAAGAAATCATTAAAACAATGGAAAAATCTCCCTTTATTGACTGCTGGTCGTAGAGGTTGATGTTGAAATTTCTAAGTCTGTATGTTAGAAATTCTTCCTATACTATTTGATTTATTTCTTCCTACTAGTTCAGTTACTTAACAAGTTATTTACCATGTAAATATTGAAAATAAATACAAGTACAATATCAACACATACAGATCATCAACTGAAAGAAACAATCACATAAGTGACACAGTTATTTTTGGACTAATGTCCACGGAAAAACCCAATGTGGAAAAATCGGTGTAGCTATCAGAGAGTTTTATTATTAAGCAGTTTCAGAATACAATCTGGGTGCCAGAAATGGCTCACCCAATAGGGAATACCCTTGGCAGTAGTACCTCTCAGTTGGAGACAAATATTCTGGCTAAATCACCAGAGGAACGATCCCAGAGAAACACTACAATACTTCTACTGCTCTCTATCACCCTAATAGGGACTACATCACCCTACCCATCTCTCCAACTCCAATTTGTCCCACGAAATCTCCTAGTGTCAGACTCTCTCACCAGCATCAGCCCAACATAAGCTTATTTGGCCCAACGTTAGCCTTTTGGGGCTCTACGATAACCTCTAGAGTCTCTGCATCTCCCATAGAGGCCCTCCTCAGGCTCTACGCAGCTCCTAGCTGCCTCTGCATGGCTTCTGGCTAGCTCTGCGTCAACCCTCTCCCGACATCTGCGTTGATGCTCCCAGTTTTAGTTTCCTATACCAATAAGAGTCATAATTTTGAATGACTAAGGTAAAACCTTGTAATATTGTACATACCTTTGCTTTCTGCAAATGTTTTCCATATTATAAAAAATTAAAAAATGTAAAGAGGGTATGTCCTAAAAGAATAATCAAAGTAAAAAAAGAATGAAAAAGGTCAAAAAAGAAGAAAATATATGAACCCCAAAAGACAAAAAGAGACCATGAAAGTGTGCAAATCCAAAATGCCACTAACATATACTTTTTTGCATGAAAGATTGTGTGAAGCTTGTAACTGATGCCACAATCCATGATAGTCAAAATTTTTAAACTTGGCTATTTCATGCTTTGAATTTTATGTTTATAGTTAGAGAATAAAATTTGACCAAATAGTGTAATCTTGGCAGATCATTAGAAAGGTAGAGTGAATAAAAGGAGCTCATCAGTTTAATCTAAGCCCTTGGATGATATAAGGTTAGAATTAGATAGTTTATTTTGTAAAGAAAAGAAAAGATTGATAAGGGTTTGCTAACGTAAAAGCACCCAAATAAAGTGAAGAAAAAATGTTAGGATGAGTAAGTGGGTAAGTAGTAGAAAAGTTGCAGAAATGTCATGTGGTTAGACAAATGCAATTATGTCATCATATTAAATGCAATTTTCAAAAGTGCATAAGTAGAGGACAAAGAAAAAACAATGGTTTACAATATGATTTACTTAACACCCCCTCATTGATTTTAACCCCTATGACACTAACTTCCATTTCACAATAAAAATATTAATACCTATAGTTCATTAAGTCAAAGAGGCTAAGAGCATTTCTTTGATTTTTGGTGGGAACGAACCCTCGGCTTGATGACTTAAGAAGGAAAGGTGTTAAAATTCCCTCATAAATCATTCATCCCCCTCATAAAACCCCTTTTCCTAAGGTTAAATTCTCTTGCCTAGGAAAACCCCTTTATAAACATGTTTTATACGCAAAACCCACCAAATACATTTATCCTAAGTACTAAGTATGTGAAAAACACAAAAAGTTTCATATACCTTTAATTACAAATACCCCTTCCGCTCATTTCACCACATATTAACTTTTAACTTTGTTATTTAAAAAATCCTGAAAAACCCATTTGCCCGTATATATATATATAACCCCCCTTATATAAATTAACCCCACTCGTTAGTTTCTCTATAAACTATGTTACTACCTCTTATCCCGCAAAAACATTAAAACCCCACCCTCAGTCCCTAATCCCTCATTAACGGCTAGCCTGATCCCCTAAACCTGGATTAGTCCTTAAACTAATTTTGAGACTGCCGTAATTAAATCCCCGGGCCCCCATTAATTCCCATCATTTATCCCCACACACCCCCACATCCAACGCCCCACAAGCATATTGGGTCGGCCCGACGTCTGCCCTTTAACTGCCCGATAAGGTGGTTTTCCTCCTGGCCCTGATGTTATGTGGCAAATGTTGAATGGAATTGGGCGACCCCTCCCGAATACCACCCATGCCACAAAAGTGGTGCAACGACCCTTCTAAACCACTTCCCCCTTTAACCAAAAACTGCCACTGTTCATACATTAATAAACTCACCAAAATAATGTTTTTTATATAAAAGCCCTGTTGTCCCTTTTTCTGCTCTTTATGTGCATTCGCTTTGAAAACTCATAAAATCCATTGCGACCCCTACAAAAGACGAATTCGCTCACAGAGCTCTGCCATTGCTCCACAAACGTTGTGAACAGCCCAGCTCATCCATCATTCCATACCAGAACTGTACGAACCTTTGCAGCCTCTATCAACAACCAATTACAATTAATTTCATCAAATTCCAATTGAACTGTGGAAAACCAACTTAGTTGTCAAATTCTAGTAATTCACCCTCATAACATGATTAATTAAGGAAAAAATATCAAATTCACTTTGATTTTTCAATACTTTGAGCCATAACCATTCTACAAAACCTTTATTTCCTTAAAAACCCTGAATCACCCCCCATGCTCAAATCCACAAGAACTATGTATGGAAACCCCAATTTCAATGGATGTAAGGTCCATCTCCACACATCACTTAGACTTGCCAAAGTCCCTAGAGCCCCTGCTCAAAGTCCATTGCCAAAGTAGGGACAGGTACCTCAACCATGATGATGAGATTAGCCTTTGGGAGTCAAATTTTCCCAAGTACTAGTTCCCCCAAGTCCACATTTTCCTAGAGATTGTCCACTATTGTCATGCCAATTACATCCCTAATTAGAGAGCAGTCATGACCCCAAACCAAACTATACTTTTCACCATCACTGCTGAGTCCATAAACGAAATGTTGCAGATCCAACCATGGCCAAACCTAACTCCCTTCTCAATTGGAGACCTTTTGGACTAGTACCCCAAGCTCAGTTCCGCAAAATTGGCCCAATTATTCCAAACCTTCATCAGAGAAGAGAAATACATCCCTAAGGACTCCCCTCCATATGTATCAATCATTTTCTCTCCTTGGGGCTAGAATATTGTAGCCATGATATCATGTGTGTTGGGCTACACCACTAGTGAATACATTGATGAAATAATCCTTGCCTTCATGTCCATCTACACTCCATGGCAGCCTCCTACTGTCATTTATGACTATGCCCACTTTATAGCTGATAGGATGCATGAAAAATTCCTTAGAATGAACAATGAAAGATTTTTCAAGTATTCCTCAGTCTTATACCATATTTTCTTATATTACCAACCCGATAAGTTCCCATTCACCCTTTAGAAGTTGGACACCAAAGGTCAGCCTAGGTCAATCATTTTTTGGACCCCATTGATCCACTGATTTCACTCTCCATACTCTTACTCTAATTTCATTGATTTATTTGTACATCCAGTCATGGAAATGTTGACTAGAAGCCCTCCTCTTAGAATCAGTCCAGAAATAAAGAGAGTCCTTCAATTCTCTAAGAAAACCAAAGTGGGTGACTGATACCTTTCCCACAACCATACAAAAATCAAGATATATGGTTGCATTATTGCACCATATAAGTTGCCAAGATACCTCCCCACGAGGTTTTTTGCCCAAAAATATTATAGACAAATCATCAATGTAGATGAAGTCAACTTCATCAACGCCAAGAAGAAGGCTTATTTCAAGATAAAAGACCAACTAGGCCCCATCATATGCAACTCTAGGGAGGCTGGAAAAGAGGCAGATTTGATATTGCAGAACAAGAAGTTCCAAAGAAGTTTTGTTTGGAGATATGATCCTTTGGAATTCATCACAAACAAGAGACAAAAGGTCAAGCTAGGAACTTTCATTCACCATCCCATACTTGAAATAGAAGCATATGCAAATCAAACATAATGGGTGGAAGGTACCCTAGTAGACCAAGACAACACCAGAATTGATGTAGAGAATGGTCTAATTGATTTAGAAAAACATCTTTGTGACAACTCTTTTCTGCAGGTACCAGAAGAACCAAAAAGAACCATGAGTACCCCTTCGGTCATGTAGACTCCTCAGAATGATTAGAAGATCCCAAAAAGAAACAGAGAATGGGATTCCACTTCAGGAATGACCACCTCCGATTTTCAATAGGAATCAATCAAGAGGCAAATGATAAATCCAACCTCTAAGTAGGAGTATACTGAACACTCAACTGAGGTTACAAATATAGAGGTAGAAATAAGTAGGCCTACCACTACATCTGAAGGCATGAAAGAGCCTTCCACATCAGAAACTCGGATGTTGGAGAGGTAGCTTAGTGCTGAAGTATCATCCTTTAGAATGCTTGCTGACAAAGATCAAGATATCAAGGAAAGATACAAGGAAATCAAAGCCATAAATGAGAGGCTTAAGGCCTAAAAATATGCACAATACCTAAATTTTACTCCCACCAATCAAACAAGACTAATTTTAGCCTTTGACATTAAAGAGGGAAAGTTGCAGATGACTTTTGTTAAACCCACAACTCAGCAGCCCAAAACAACATCACATTTTAAGAAGGTAGATTTTGAAGTGTTGGCAAGGGATACTCATCCCATATACTAGATTGAGCTACACAAACAGGTTGGAGAGATGATATACTCTACCCTAACAGGTAAAGCCATAGCTTCCCATCAACTACATAACTCTCTGAACAACATTTCAACACAATTTCAATTAGAGAAGGCCTCCTCACAGGCTAGGGATACAAGGATATAGTCCTTCGAGGACTTAGTGATTGAATTGGGACGCAATCCCAAGGATATAAATGCTACAGAGAAACTTATTAAGAATAAAAATGATGATATTGCTGCACTTAAGAGGCAATTGAAAATACCCCAGCTGCATCATCCTCAAACTCTAGATGTCATAGAGAATCAAACTAGACATGAGGAGTTGATGGACTTGGTCTTGAAGTTGAATAATCAACTTAAGGAGACAAAAAAGGAGTTGGACGCTTTAATTCAATCAAAGCAAAGTGACTTGGAAACAACTTCCAAGGATTTCATCCCACCAATATCTACAACAATTCCTTTTACAATGGCAGCATCACTGGCACCCATTGTTGCACCTGCCACAACATTGCCAGTAACATCAGAATCTACGACAACAACACGTGCATAAGGAGAAAAAGCAACAGAATTGATTAATTCCATGGAAGAAATGCCTATCCATTCTACAGAGATGAAAAGACTAAAGGAAAAGGTGCCAAGTTTGGAAACTGACTGCCAACTTGCCCAACTCAAGTAAAAAGAAGAAGTGCAAAAGGCCCAGAGAATGGGTGAGAGAATCAAAATTCTAGAGAAGGATTTAACACTGGAGAAACCAAGGAAATGTCATGGGCCAATATTATTGACGCTGTCAATGATATTTGGCCATCAATCCAAGTTATTTTTGAACAGAAAAAGTTAGTAAAGGTAACTACAGAAGCTATCCAGAAAGTAAAAGAGGAATTGGGAGATAAGCCTGAGGATGCAAATAAACTCATCCACTTCCTAAACAACAAGAATAGATATGAGCTCCATGACCTAAATATAGAAGATAGGACTGAGACCATTTTGGAAATAAGGAAGGTCCTTTCCAAAAGGAACATTATGCTTAACCTAGAGGAAAAGTGTCGCAATATGCAGATAGCCATCGATAGATTCATGGCTAAATTCAAAAGTTTGAGGGAAACCAGTCCTATGGTTATCAACAACCAACTCATGACACAGTTGGACTATAGTGATAGACTCAGAAATTTGGCCAAGGAACAAGCCAACTCTTCATCCATAAAAGCATTACCAATAGGCAAAGTGTTATATGACACATTTGAAAACTTGTTTTTTCAGTAACACGAGGTCAAACATTTATTCCTCACCAAGCCCAATTTTTCCAAGTATACTGAAGCTGATGATATCTATAGGAGGATGATGAATGTAAAATTACCAGATACAAAATGGTGGGAGTATATAAATGATTTATTGTGATGAATTTACAGCTAAAAGTTACCACACAGTAAAAATGAAGGTAACCAGGTAAACAGATGAAAACAGGGTAGCAGGGTCAAAGAGTAGCAGGTTCAAAGAGTATTAGGATCAAAGAGTGTTAGGTGAAAGATGAAAGTGAAGAAGAGTCCAACGTGAAACTCCACAACTGCAAGACAACATAAAGGGCTAGAAATCCAACCATAATAGCCAGCAGTACCAAATAAAAAGGGACAACATGAAATAGTTCATTATCTGTCTCTATCTTCTTGCAAGAAGATATTTGTATTTCCTTAATTTAATCTCAAATCAGTTTGAGATATTTTGAGATATTTTGTAATAATTTTCTGTATATATACTTCACCATTTGAATTATGTAGGGTGAATTCCAAGCAATTCTATATACTTATTGTTCTTAAGTCTGAAATTCTATTTTGTCAATGCTTGGGTCAACTAGCTAGATGAAGGAATAAAGATCAGATATTTCACTGGATTTTTGTGCAAAGCAAAGTTCAAATAAGTATGCTCTCACGTTCAATGTTATTTTTCTTTCAGTTCTTCCACAGTATTATTTGTATCTCTAAACAAATGAATGCTATAACATGGAATGATATTTCAGAAATTGCTTATCTGCACTCCGTCTTGACTTTTATGCATATTGAATGTTTTCTTCATAAATCTAAGTTAAGGAATTCTTGATTGCTCCTTAGTTTAGGTTATTCCTTGTGATCTATAGAAAAGGATTCTTAATCACCCTTTGTTCATGATTATCCCATGTTATTCATTTAGCCCCAGTCTGAGGATTCTTAAGTGCTCCCTCACCCTAGTTAGGATCATTTCACCCATTCGGCCTATAGATTTTCTTTTTACTTTGCTAGCTTGCCCCGTGAACATTCCCTTAAATGAATTGATCTAGTTATGCTATCCATTTGTTGAATCCATAGCCTAATGGCTTAAAGATCTTCCTCTATCCATTTGTTCCAAGAATTCCACCACCCAACCTTAAATTCAAAACCAAAACCCCAATGAACATTAAGAACTACCCTAAAATCCCAGTAAAACAAAGCTAAATTATATATAGAGAGCCCTCTCTAGGTCATAGGTTGGCTAGAGCCTATACTTAAAAGATTGGTTTGTGGCTACCTCATTTGCTTCCTTCTTCTGATAACCTCTAAGGAAAATTCTGAGAGATAACATAGTGGCAACTCCACTGGGGACTCAAATCCTCAGTCCTAATAAAAACTTTAAGAAAATTTTCAATTTAGATTTTGAGCCTCTTACAGTAATTTATTAGAAGTTATTTTAAAAAATATCACATAAAACAATCGAAAAGTTTGAAATTTTGGCTTCAAGGAGAACTCATTATACTAGGTCTAACCTAGATCCAAACCCTACCCCAGTAGTTGATAATCCTAACCTAATTTCAAGGAAATCCAAAAAAGAAGAAAGTTCAGTTAGTTACATACCTTTAGTTAAAGCTAATTCATGTTCTGATGAGTGGTTGTTTTTAGAAGATCTTCCCTTTGGTGAGGAATTTGATTTCCCATTATTTAATTCAAAGTCTGAAAATGAAATTTACGATATTGTCCTAGATCTTGATTTTATTGTAGACCTTGAAGTCCAAAAAGCCAACAAAAAAATTGATGAGTACATTTTGAATTCACCACAATCATCCCTTAGTACAACCAACATCCCTGAGATTTCTGAACAATTATCCACTACTCTTACTTCGCCATTATTCCCTTCAAATTCTAAAGTCCATTCCCTACCACAATTCATACCCTCACTCCCTTACCAACCTAGCACTACTCATCCGCCATTTACTAGTCCTAGTTCATCCTCCACCACTGTATCGTCTTCCAGTACCTCAACCCCACATATTAGCCCCTCCCAGCTTATAGCCATGGAAAATAGATATGCTCCTCTTGTTTTACATGCCCCACTTGGTGCCATGCTAACAGACTACCAGAGTAAAATCGTACAATTTGATGGCATAGGACACTACACTGCACAACACCATGTCAATAAGATGACAGACTACTTTGAATTACATGAACTTGATATAGGTGATGTTCAAATGAGAATATTTGCTCAGACTCTCGCTGGTGATGTTAGAAAATGGTTTAGACGGTTACCTCTTAATAGTATTGACAGTCTATATGTGTTTTATCAACAATTTTTAAATAGATGGGAGAAGAAAAATAACCCCTTACAGATCCTTTCAGAATATGAAAATATTAGAAGGGGACCTAATGAAACTGTACAAGATTACTGCACTATATTTAATAATATGTACAATGCAATCCTAGTCAACCTTAGACCCCCCCTGATTTAGCATAAATAAAGTTTCCTGATGGTTTTGACACAGACATCGCATACCAGCTCAGGGAACGAAACCCCCAACCTTAGAGTACATGCAGAGTTTAGCAGTTAGTGTAGAAGCTAATTTATTAGCTAAAAGAGTTAGATTTAGGAATGAAAGAAGAGGAACAAGTAAAGATGAGCCTTCACCATATGACCTCAAAATAGATAGTTTAGCGAAAGGCATAGAAAAGTTAATGGATAGAATAGAGAATATGGAAAGGAAACCTCAATAGGGTAACCAACAAGCCCCTTTGGTTAGAAACCCAAACTTTAGGAAAAACCAAAACCAAAACATTGGTAAAAATGGACCTGATAAGAATATTCGACCTATTTTTCAAGAAAATTATGCAGAAACATTCCACCCTGATGATCCAGAACAAGACACATAGATTAATCTGATGGGATTGGATGATGAGGATACTGTTTTCCTAACCCAAGATGAGTAGGAACTGCATATGTTGTAGCAATTGCAAATCTAGTCTAGAGAGTCATTTGATTATAAACAACGATATGATTCTACCATTTTTGAAGTGCATAAAAAGTATAGCCTAAGGAGTAAAAATAACTCTAATATCCCTGATCAAACCAAGAAAACAGTGCCAAATCAACCTAAGAAAATCAAAGAAGCCCTGGTTTCTAAAATCCTCCAGATTCTCCCCAGATCAAAACCAGAATCCTTTTGGCATGCTATTATCCAAATCATGGGGAGCCAAACTTCAAGGATATTTAAAACTTGATATGTCATATGCCACAATCTCTGTTTTTGGACAACCTAAGAAGCTATACTGAGAAAGTTTAATGAAATAGATGGTAAGTAGCCAGGACCGGCCTCAAAACTTTCCTATCTACTCCGTAAATTTAGACATTGATTCTTTTATCATGTATAATGTTGATAAAATACAAGAAACTCTTTTAGACAGTGTTGATACAGAACCAAAAGAAATTGTTGTTTCAAAACAAGAGGAAACTATCCAAACTTTAGAACTTTCCACTTAACAAGGTAGTCAAAATGAGGAAATGTTTGTCACACTAGATGATGAAAATTATGAACATGAGATATTATGGAATCTTGAATTTGATGGATCAGTAAATAAGTTAGGAGCAGGGGCAAGTGTTTGGATATACAATATGGAGAATAATCACTTGGAAGGTCATGCATACAGACTAAATTTTAAATGCACTAACAATATGGTCGAGTATGAAGCCTTAATTTTAGGCCTTAAATTAGTTAGGAATCTAGGTGCCAAATGAGTCTTTGTCATGGGAGACTCTAAACTGGTTATAAAACAAATAGATGTTGTATATATGAACAAATAACCTAGATTAAGTTGTTATAGAGGAATCGTTATAGAAATACTAAACAATTTTTTAAAAACCAAGCTTGTTGTAATTCCTAGAAAACATAATATGAAAGCTCATAGTTTAGAAATGTTTGCCAGCACCTGCAAGTTACCCTTTCAACCCAACCATCAGTACACAATTGAAATTAGGCATAGACTTGCAATCCCTGATAATTTCAAGATCTCGCAAATATTTTCTAATGACAAACAGATAAACAATTTTTTAATCCTAGAAGAATAACTTGTAAACAACAATATAGATACTGACACATCAATAGACCCTAACACCAAAGATAAAATCGAAATAAATGAGATAGAAGGTGAAGAAATAGATAGATTTCATCCCACTAAATTTACAAAATCATATGTAGAAAACATAAAGCAAGTTGAGATTGATGAAATAATTAATGAAGACACTAAAGTAATTAATCTCAAAGAAAATTTCTTACCTAAGGGATTAACCCCTTTGGAAGATTTGTTTGATTCAAATGGTGTTCCTAGGAAGCCTAAAATGGAACCTTTGAAATTTGATATAGAGGAGTGTAATATAGGCAATAAGGAAAATCCAAAATTGATCAAAATTTCGAAATCACTACCTCCAACTAAAAAAATGAAATACATTGAGTTATTAAAATAATTCCAAGATGTTTTTGCTTGGAGTTATGAGGGCCCCAAGCCGTATGACACCAACATCATACAACACACAATCCCTATAAAAAGAAAATTAAAAACCTTTCAGACAAAAACATAGAAGGATAAATCCTATCCTGTTACCTTCAATTGAAAAGGAAATCTAGGGAATGTATGATGCTAAGATAATTGCACCAATCAGATTTTTTGATTCGGTTTCTAACTTGGTTCCAACCAGGAAGAAAACTGGCGAGATAAGACTCTGTGTGGACCTTAGGAACCTCAACAAGGTATCACTTAAAGACAATTACCCTCTCCCCAAAATGGATCATATTTTATAAAGGGTAGTTATATCAACCAGAATCTAATTATTGGATGGGTTTTCTGGTTACAATCAGATCTTAGTTCATCCTAACGACCAAGCTAAGACTACCTTTACTACTCCTTGGGGCACATTCATGTATGTGAAAATTCCTTTTGGACTAATGAATGCAGAAACAACTTTCCAAAGGGATATGGATATAGCCTTTGCCAAAGAAATTCATGATTTCCTCGTGATATATCTAGATAATATTACTGTGTTTTTAAAATCTGATAGTCAACATTTAGAGCATCTAAGGCATGTTTTTATTAAATGAAGGAAGTATGGAATTTCCTTGAACCCCAAGAAGTCTTTGTTTGGGTTAGAAGAAGGAAAGTTATTAGGTCATATAATCTCAAAATATGGTATTGGAATAGACCTTGCAAGAATAGAAACCATCTTACAAATACAACATCCAAGGAACATTAGATAATTACAAGCTTTTTTAAGGAAAATTAACTTTCTTAGAAGATTTATTTCTAATCTAGAAGAATTAATTAGATCATTGAACAATATGTTGAAAAAAGGTTCGACCATGAAATGGACTGTTGTTGCTAAGAAATCCTTTGAAGACATTAAACTAGCCTTAACTAAAACACCTGTTTTGATCAAACCAAAATTTGATAGAGATTTCATCATATTTTCCTTTGCTTCTGAACACACAATCGCTGCATTTTTACTGCAGAAAAATGACCAGGGCTATGAATAGCCTATTACTTTCTTTAGCAAAGCCCTGAGATATGCCCCCTTAAAATATAAGATAATGGAAAAGCAAGCCTTTGTTTTGGTCAAAGCTATCAAGGATTTTAGGGTATACATTTTACATTCTCATATAGCAGCCTATGTTCCTAATTCAGTAGTCAAGGACATTCTAACTCAGGATGGTCCAGATGGAAAGAGGGGAAAATGGATTGCTACTATTTTAGAATATGATATAGAAATCAAACCAACTAAAATAATTAAGGGCCAAGGTTTAGCCAAGCTCATGGCTGAATCGAACTGTTAGGCCCTAGATAAAAACTTTATTGCAGAAATAGATAATGAAGAGGATATAGCGACTCCACTAATTAGCCAGACCTTTATTGAATCACCATGGTATGCTGATATCATTTATGTTTTATTGAATTTAGAAGCTCCTGTTGAATTATCTAAGACCAAAAGCATATTTTTAAAGACGAAATCCTTAAAATTTTGTATATTAGACAATGCTTTATTTTGGAGAAACCATGAAGGTATTCTTATCAACTGTTTATTAAAAGATGAATATGACAAAGTATTACAAGAATTTCATGTAGGTGACTGTGGATGACACCTTTACTGGAAAACCACTGTTGATAAAATTCTTAGAGCTGGTTTCTACTGGCCTACCTTGTTTTCTGATGTAAAGAAATATGTGACCTCCTGTCACAAATGTCAAATTTTTTAGGGAAATAAAAAGCTTTGACCTTTACTCCTGAAGCCAATCTCTACTGAAACATCTTTCCAACAATGGGGTTTAGACTTCATTGGTGAAATCCGCCCACCTTCCTCTGCCCAACACAAATGGATCCTCACTGCCATAGACTATTTCACAAAATGGATAGAGGCCATACCTTCAAGGCAAGCCACTGACACTGTTATCATAACCTTCCTTGAAACCAATATTCTATCAAGATTTGGATGTCCAACTAAGCTCATTACTGATAATGTGGCAGCCTTTAAATCCAAAATAATGAAATATTTCTGCAACAAGTATCATATAACCCTAGGCCATTCCACAACCTATTATCCTCAAGGAAATGGATTGGCAGAATACTCAAACAAAAATTTGGTGAACATCATCAAAAAGTTGTTAGAGGATAATAAGAAAACATGGAATAAAAAGCCAATCAATGCCTTATGGGCAGACAAACTAACCACTAAAACATCAATTGGTATTTCACCCTATCAACTAGTCTATAGGATGGAAGTTGTTTTTCCATCCTCCTTGGGAACACAAGTGATGAATTTGCTTCACGAATTGTAGGTTGAACCAAATAGTATCCAAAGAAGAATCAACAAAACAATTCATATTCAACAAATCAGTGAGGAAGTATACATCAGATCTCAGGTTGTGCAGGAAAGGATTAAAAGGTTTTTTGACAAAAGAACCAAGGCTAAAGATTTCTACCTCAGTGACGAAGTCCTAAAGTGGGATTCAAGGAGAGAAGATAAAGGTAAACATTGGAAATTTGATTTCCTGTGGAAAGGCCCATATGTCATTTATGCTTTCAGAGGTAATAATGCTTTCTTCCTAAGAGAGATGGATGGTACAGAAGTAAAAGGTGGACCAGTGAATGGTCGAATGCTCGAACACTATTTTCAACCTAACTATTGATTTTTATTTCCCATTATACATATTTCATTTTCCTTCAAATAATCTAGTGTGGATTGGATGGTGATTTTTAAAGTTGAAGCCAGAAGATAAGGCCCTAAGATTTAAGGATTGACTATCATAAATATCAATAATGCAGAAACAAAGAGGAGAAATACTGCAAGGTAACATCAACAACAATTCAAAGGCCACAGTTCTACAAAGTTCTTGACATTTCACCAAGAAATGCCATCCCCAAGCGGAGGCACTGTTAGGTTCCTATACCAATAGGAGTCATAATTTTGAATAATTAAGGTTAAACCTTGTAATATTGTACATACCTTTGCTTTCTGCAAATGTTTTGTTGAGTTGTGTTATATTCTTTCCACATAGTTAACAAGGGGGTTTGAGGGGTACCCGTAACCCCACTTTATGGGGTCCGAGGCAGCGCCTCGGAAAATTTTGGTTTTGGACCCTATGTTAGGTTGGGCGGACCCACCTACGGTTTTGTGCATGATTTTCGCAC